>JAVCKV010563729.1:0-10689 GCA_032274145.1 Herpochondria borealis | reverse complement strand
TTGCCCAGTCAAAACTACTGAACACGATAAACTATTAGTGTCTGGTAAGAAACAGGCTCTGAACACATATCAACATATCGATATCAAAGCCCTCTAAATGAAGCATCTTCCATCATGGCCGATCTCATCATGTATTAAAAAGATCTATAGTTTTGCATTCACACATGTGCGTAGCCCTCTCTTACAGCCACTATTGAGTATGACCATTTGCACATTCAAAAATACTGAACATGACACGGTCGACCCGCCGGGACCAAAACAAGGTATATTATTGGGCGCATGTGCCGTCTTCGCAGTCCTCCTCTTCGTCGTCATCGCTTTCATCCGCTGAATGGTACTCCAATGGCTCAACCTTGCCCATAATGTGCACCTCGCATGCAAGCATCAAGTCATCATGACTAGCACTACCTCTAGTAGACGGTGGAATCACTTCGATGCGAATGCGTCGATTGCTTCGTTCTTCTCCGCCCGCCTCATCGCAGGGCAGTATGGGAAGGGATAGATTATGCTGTTCATACTTCTCCGGCCGTAAGGTTGCTAGCAGGATCCCATGCTGGTGGACTTCTGATTTGTCGAGCCATACCTTCACGGCTCGTGGTGGTGTCGACTTCTTTTCGGGAGAAATCACGTTGAGGGCCAGGCTGCACAACGTTAGCGAAAATCCCGGGTAGAGTCGAAGATGTTGATTCTGACCGTGACGACAAATCATGAATAGACTTTGAGCTCCCGTGCAGGGTACATGAACGGGGATTAACGGGTCTGGGTAGGTTCCAATCGGCAGGTTGGTCGTGTAGGCCTTCATCTCCTCATCTGCCAGCAGACAGGCTTTCAGGCCCTCCTCGAGTGTCTCTTGTTGGAGACTCGTTCCGATAAAGACCAGCTCTTGGCGACGGTCTCCATACTCGCACGGTTCCCCATCTTTAGAGAATTTGGATTCAATCATGGCTCGTCCTGCTTCGGTGTCGCCTTCGTCCCATTTCTCAGGGTCTGTCTTGCAATACCACGAAGCAACGGCATTGAGTTGAATGATGCGACCCGTTTGATGCCACGAGAATTCATGGTCATCGCGACCAGCAATCCAGCAGCTGCCTTTGGATCGCAAAATGGATCCGTACTTTTTCTGCAATTGCTGATTCGATGATTGGGATGCATCTTCCTTCTTGTGGACCGTATCATTGTTCCATTCTTCAGCAAAGCAAAAGAATTGTCGAATGAAACGATGCAGACGCAACGGATGAAAGGGTGTTCGAGCTCGAAACACAAACGAACTGACGCCGTATTCGTCTGCTTCTCCTTCGCTGGCATCTACCCCTCCTTCCAGCGACAACAGCCAACCAGGCGACTCGCTCGCCTCGCGCATATCAAAGAGATTGGTATTGAGAATTTGCTGCAGCTTCATCTTTCCATAGGACGCGGTTATGACTCGCGCCTTGGGGTTGAGGGTACAAATGAGCTTTCGAGCAATCTCGACCGTTTCCGTAGACACCAAATCCACCTTGTTGAGCACAATGACATTGGCAAACTCCACTTGCTCCACCATGAGTTCGGAAATGCTCTTTTTGCCCTCTTCGAGAGCGACGGCATCCATCGTCTCGTCGTCGTCGTCTACCATTCCATCTTGAAACACGTCTTGAAAGCGTTCAAGCGATGATAGATACTGAGGAAAATTGACGGCATCCACGACAGTCACACAGGTATCCAGTCGAGCAGCGTTGAATAGCATTGCATCTTCGCCACCAGCAAGTTGCTGCGTCTCTGGATCAACACAAAACGACTCGGCCACTTGCTGTGGCTCGGCAATGCCCGTCGATTCGATCAAGACATAATCAAACTCTCTTTTCTGTTGAATCTGTGCAATTTCTCGAATCAAATCGCCGCGCAGGGTACAGCAAATGCAACCATTTTGCAACGTTACCACCTCCTTTTTCGTGCGAATGATTTCTTGTCCATCAATGTTGAGTTCGGCCATGTCATTGACAATGACGGCAATCTTGAGTCCATGTTCTTGTGAGGTGAGAATGTGTCTCAAGAGCGTGGTCTTGCCAGAACCAAGGAATCCAGATAGAAGAGTCACGGGAATGGGTTCGTCGTCGTCGTCGTCGCCATGTTTGCTCTTCTTGGAAGTATTGCTTCTGCTGCTGCTGCGCAATGCAGCATTCGTGCGCTTGTTGCTGCTCTTCGCCATAATGATGAAGGTAGCTATGGTTTGAAGATGTGGCGCAACGCTATTATGGGTGATGGTTGGATGAATGGCGTAGAGGGTACCCGAGTACTGATCTAGAATAATGACAGGCTATTATCTCTAGTCGGCCATTTCCGAGAGGGAAAAGGCCTGTCATGACGCACGGCCAACAGGTTCTTTTCCCAAAGAATGCTAATTCCAGTGGTGTGAAGAATGAAGAATGACGGCCGAATCTTGGTCGAATCTTCCGATAGGCCGGCTATTTTCGAAGGGGAAAGGCCAAAAGGGCACCCGCGAAAGACCCTTCGAGAGGTCACTGCTATAACTCAAATTTCCGCAAATTGTAACGACAAGCTCTATGTGCAATTGTCTACCACCTGAATTGCGAACGGGCATCCTCAGTCACCAGACTCTCGAGCCAAGATGCGCGAAACAATGAGCTCAGGTTTCTTGCCTTAGTAGTCGTTGGTATTATGCTTTTGATTCCACGAAGAGGCCAATGCCCAAGAATAACAAGATGACCTGAAGGGTTTGGATGATATTTGACTTGGTGGCTGCATACATTATATGTTGTATACTGGCATAGTTGCCAGCATAAAAACTCGAGATTCTTTGTCTTGTGTCTGGCTTCAAAATGCCTAAAATGTTGAAATTAGGTTCAAAAATGCGAGAGAATAGATTCTTAAAAACCTACACCTCTCAAAGATACTAGGTAACTTTGGTTGCAATGCAGGATCTAAAGTTTGACAGAACATATGCACTAACCTTTGGAAGAACTGCTGAGCACTGTACAGCAGTGAGACCATAGCGCCCTGCTGCTTGTTTGTGTTCCAGTTGCTCCTACCAAACCAAGACTCAGTCGTCTCTGTTGTACATTGCCAAGAAACCTGATTCTTGATTCTTGAAAGTCTTGTAGGTTTTTTGATTGAACCAATCGAAAATGAATGTAGAGACGAGTTGATGTGTTGAACCTGTGGACTGATTCTCGTTTGAATCGATGCTCTCCCAGGATCCTTCGTCGTCCCAGGATCCATCGTCACCGTCAGCTGCATCACAATCATCAACCTCCGCCATATCTACCGATCCCCCATCTCCTGCGATCATTGCTGAAACAGCTCTGCAGAACTTGGCTTCTTGAGCACCCGGAGTCCGATAAGGTGGCTTGTTGCAATACTTGCCGTGATTTCCCGCATCTTGCTTACGATGCTCTGCTTTCTTATATGTCACAAAACTGCACGTGGGACAATGCTTTGTAGCCATCAGTTTCGGTGCTTGTTCTAGTTGTCGACCACCGAGTTTCCAAGTCATGAGGGAAACGGAGTTGTCAAGCAGGCAATCATTGCACCAACAGCGTGCCCTTTCATCTGGCCAACAGCTCCTCGGCATGAAGGATACCACATTGTGTGCGATTTCATTGGGGAGGCCAGCCCGATTGATACATAACAAAATAACCTTTACCGCAGCTTGATAAGGACGTTGAAACGAATGATGGCTATCCGCGCTCCACGGCATGTGCCAGGCCTGTACAAGTTTGAGAAGCGAAAGATCGTAGCAAGCAGCAATATTGTCATGCTTCACTGGATGGTACGCCTGTTGACAAAGTGAGATGGTGAGATATATCAACATAGAGTGGAGGGCATCGATCAAAGCTCAGCTCATACTAACGGACGTACATGTTTGCCTTCTATTGCGACAGCCTCAGAGACCCAAGGCTGATCGTCGCTATTAGAACGAAAGGGGTAGTTGTCTGAATGCATGAACAAATGCGGGTCGTTCGCGGTGATGGGACCTCGCATCCAGACCATGCAATCGCCGTAACCACAGCCCGCTTTCTGGATATCCACCAGATCGCGCCCGAAAAGACATTTGATCACATCGAATACATCCCGCCCAGCCTGCGGCAACATGTTGGGGGGCAGTGGAGTCCAACTTCCTGCTCGAGCGGGGAGGCAGGGTCTGGCCAGATCTGATTCGCTGGAGTACTGAAAGGATTTTGGAGGTTTCAGGATTAAATCGGCGTATCGATTTGCATCGAGAATTGAACTAAGCCCAAATTGTGAATAGATTCTGTAATCTGGCCTTTGTGTGGGCGCATCGAGCATCGGATCGAGCATCTCCCGCGTGTCTCCTTCCCAGTCGAAATGGTGATAGCCACAGTAAACTGTCACGAGACATTGTACAATACCAGCACAGAACTCCATCGACTCTCTCTTGGCTGGCAGTCTTCTTACAGCGGTTTCACCAAAGAAGACCAACACTGCGGCGGCAGTTGCTTGAAACTGAACGGGGTCAAGAGCAGCGCGTTGGTACTGTTGAACCCGTGCATTCGTTGCTACCAAAAACGAGCACAGCAATTTGTACGGAATCACATCCCCTTCCGGTATTTCAGACTCCTCGTCGCTGTCGTCGGAATCGGTGTCAAAATCCGTCTGGTTGTATAGATAGATTGCTTGCTTTAGCTGGTTCGTGCGAGATTTAACAAGCGGAGCCTCAGAGTCTTTGCTTGAAATGATTTTATCCTCCGCTTCTCCGGCACCTGGGTTGGCCTCGTCCAGAGTAATCTTGAAGAAGGCGCAAATTATCAAAGCATGGCCCAAGCTTCCACAGTTATCAATACCCGTGCAGAGCAATTCACCAATGCTATCCTCTAGGGACTTCCACAACACGCAAAAGTGATCTGGTACATCGTCACCCTCATCATCGAGGAGTAAACTTTCGCAATGGCCATTGCATATCCGTTTCTCCGTCAAAACAATGGCAAGGAAACGACGCAAGACAGTAATGTCTTGAAGACTCTTCCTCTTGGACATTTGGCTCAAAATCCAGAGAGACAACCGGTGATCGCATTGTAAGTCCGACATACTGTGTTTAAGGAGTTTCAAAAGTACCACGTTGATCTCTGGGGTCTGCGTGAGGTTCTCAGATGAGATTTCCATGGCGTTGTGCGAGTTTGGGAGATAAGATGGCACAGCACCTAGAAGGTGATTCTGGTAGTACTCGTCTTCGTATCTCTCTTCGAAATAGTCTCGACCTGCGCAAGCTGCACAGGGATGAAGTTCCACCTTTGGGATATCGGGATTGTCATTGGAGAAACTGTCGTATGCATCCAAAAGTGCGTAAAACGCAGTGTCGTATGGGAAAAGAGCTGGCTTCTCGATGATTCTCTGCTCGTTCGGGTAATTGCGACGCGGCAGTCGCTTCTCCCCCTTCTTGGTTTTCACCATCATTGTCTTTTCATACTCTGAAACTTCTAGATCCCATTCCTGTTCTACAGCAGCAACTGCGGACTTGAGTTCACCGACAGCACGCAAAACGTCAACCTCCGACAAGCGCTGAAAGTTGCCGTCGTCGTTCTGCTTCACGGAAGTCATGAGGAGAATGAGGTGTATGCAGCGCCGATAGAGGAATGTGCCTTGTGCGACGAGGCTGCGCTTCTTGAATGAGAGCAATGGGGTGTTCGACGGTGTGTACAGCACTTTCACCTCCATTTTGTGGCTGAGCAAACGCTCTGTAGCTACTGTACAGACCATTACAGTACCTGGTAGTTTCTCATGTGCATGAACCTACCTCTACACAGACGTGTATTGTTCCTGTACAGCTTGGACCTACGTTTAGTCTATAAAACAATTACTTGCCTAGAATACATAGGATATAAGTCTATGGATATGTGACACATTGATGTATCTGTGTATAGCCTAGTCGAAGCCGAGTCTCTTCGGGGCCCTGGCGGGCTCGGTGCTTGCAGGGGTATTCTTTCCTGCGACTGGTTCAGGGCTCAACCATTCAGGGACAGGTGAACCAGGTTCTTCCTCCTGCGTCAAAGCAATAAAGGCAGGCTCGTCTGAATCTCCTGGTTGCTCATCAAAAGTCTGAATACCTCCGGAGTATTGTTGCTCGCAGTGGTCCTCCCAAAGATGAAAGACTTGACCGAGCAGTTCGCACTTATCCTTCGATCCAGAACGACAAAAGGCACGGATGGAATTCTCTTGAACCGATCGTGGAAGGTGAGCGTTGAAATTTTCCTCGGGCAGCTCCCTGGCCTCGGGCAACTCATCCAGCCTCTCCCTAGTAACGAAGCGAAGCTGGTGTCTGGGGAGGAATCGCATGCGGTTCAAAGGATTCGCCTCTCCGGCACCCATGTGGATAGACCTGCACTCCGCCATAATATCTTCTCGCTCGAGCATGGTGTTGTTTGGGTACCGACCTCGAAGGCTGAAAAGCTCGTCTTCAATGCTGTTTTGCCTCTTGACCTTCTCGTTCTTGACGTTTGTCATGCCCCACAACTTTAGATCAGTGTTTTTCTCTCCCCCAGGAGTGTCTTGTGTCATGTCAATCTTCTTCGTCCCAACGCATTTGTACATATCGCGAGAATGCAATCGACGAATCACATCTTGAGCTGGCTTCAACCTTGGATCGTCGTCAGCCTCGATCAAATCAATCACAGAGTCACGCATACGGCCATAAATGTTGGGATTGAGCATGGCGTGGCTCAAGGGCAGCGCTTGAAGCTTGGGGTCCTCTTCCACGACATCTGACTTGAGACGAAAGAAGGGATCTGCCAGGGCCAGGATATCTGCAATCATGAAGGTCGATGCCTGCGTCGTCTTGTGCGTATACACGGAAGAATGCAACCTCATGCGATTGTGAAAGAAACGCGCCACTCCTTCCGCCAACTTTTCGGGGTAGCAGATCATCATGTGCTGTCTCGGGTTCGCTTCTTGGCAGCGAAAGCACTTGCCTGGTCGCGAACAAACGCCCCACGAAACAGTGACTTCGTCGATCAATCTAACGTCAATTTGACCAGATCCACGAAAGGCGCGACGATCGTCGCGGGCAAAGTAGTCAATCTTGTCGACATCAAGACCGGAATGACGATTGGCGACAATATCGTAGAGAAACTCTTGATGGATATGGGGTCTTCCAATGAAACCGGACTCGTGCTCGAGGAGAGGAGGACGCTTTCTTGGGTCAACGAGTGGCTTGTTAATAATCATTTCCTTGACAAAGACCCAGTCACGGCTTGTTAGAATAAGATCAGTCGCGGGAGCCTTGCGTTCAAAGCCCTCATTGCTATCGTAGGCATCATAGACGCGCATAGAAGTGTTGCGCACTCCGTCTCCAATCTGCTTGAGCGGCTCATCGAGGTTGTCCATATCAATCGCGAGCCCCAGACCCGCCAGCATGGCATCAATCATCAAACAGGATCCTTCTTCGTGAGTGAAACCCTGAGGTCTCTCTGGAATGCCCTCATAGTGCACGCGAAGTTCAGGATGGCGCCTCAAGTGTTGCTCCAAGCGAGTTGGAAAGTCACCGTCGTAAACATGACTAAACGGACCGTGTCCCAAATCGTGCAACAGACCTGCAATCTTGACACACAACTTATCCTTCACAGTAATACAGAGGTTAGGTTGTCGAATAATGATTTGGGATACCATACTCTCTGCGAGGTGGGCAACTCCCATGGAGTGCTCAAAGCGTGTGTGGTTTGCGTTCATGTACGTGTAGATGGAGGTTCCGAGTTGCTTGAGGCCTCGCAGGCGCTGGAACTGTTTGGTGTCCATAAGGGCCTTGATGACCGGGCAGAACACAATGGTGGCGTGAATCTCATCGTTGGTGCGACCACAGTCGGCGGAGAGCTCACTGTGGTTTGGCAACATTTCAGATAGTAGAAATATTTTGACAAATAAGAAAGAGATGAGAAAATAGGCGTGTTAGCGACATCGTGGTGTGTTTGTCTTCAGAGTTGCAAATACTTCCAAACGACTCGAGAAAGCAGACCACTGAAAATCATATCAAAAACGAGACTGATACAACAACAAACACTTGATACAGAGCCGCGAGTAGATACTTACTACGTCTTGAAGCCGCTTTTCAGTCTCTTGCGCTCCTTTGGAGTATTTTCTTCGTCTTGCGTCTGAGAAATGGCGAATGCAGATGACATGGTATATAGAGATGGTAGTCTAAGATAGTTGTTGGCGCCAAGTATCCAACAAGATCAAGTTGATCACGAATGGGATGTTGTGTGCTTGTGTCGCCAAGTCGCTGCAAGCGCGCCCAAAATAAACAGACGACTGGAACCGCGCATTTGCCGGCTCCAAACGTCTTATCGACGATTCTGCCCAATCAAAATGTCCAAGTCTAATTACTCTGCGGTATTTTATCCCATTATAACGTCAATATTTGTAAATTAACTGAATTTTAACTACTTTGTCAGTCGTCCAAGACTTACCGTTAACCTTACAGTACATGCTCACAGCAATACGGAGTGGAGCTTTCCCTCTTGACTGGATATCAACAGGGACTAGCAAACAATGGCAACAGGATGAAGAACGGTAGAAGAGTACTCGAAGATATACGCTCCAAACCTGAGCTTGTCATTCGCAGAGGGAGGGCGGAGAGACTAGTACTGCAGGAAGACTGTCAACTAGTGCTGCTCCAGAATCCGCCGTGTCAGATCATCAATGTGGGGTCGGCCGCAGGCAGTACTCTCTAGTGGTGTGGGGTCGCAGTACTCTCCAGTGGAATAGAGCTAGATTTCATTATCAGCGAACTGAAGACTGAGAGAAAAGATGTGAGACCTGATGCTCTTGAAATTGGCATTCGACAACATGAGGAGCAGCCAGTCAGAGACCGGAACGACGACAAAGCGTACTGGCTGTCCGCGCGTTGGTAGTACGTGTAGCTGTTACTGGACGCTTTTGCTTCCGCAGCCTGAAGTTAGGCACAACGCATTCGGTTGTGTAGGAGAGGTATGGCATTCGATAATACGAGGAGCAGCCAGTCAGGCAGAGACCGGAAGGACATCGCGTGCTGGCTGCCGGCGGCGCGTTGGTAGTACGTGTAGTAGCGATTGGACGCTTTTGCTTTCGCAGGTCGAAGGTATCCACAAAGGACTTGGTTTTGTAGGAGAAGCATGGCATTCGATAACACGAGCAGCCAATCAGAGACCCGGACGACATTGTGTACCAATTTCGCCGGTCGCCGGCGCGTTGAGGAGATGCGATGAGAGTACGTCGTAGTAGCTACTGGACACTTCTGCTTTCGCAGGTCGAAGTTAGCCACAAAGCATTTGATTTTGAAGGAGAAGCATGTGCTATCATATTTCCAGGAGCGAAAGGACGTTTGCGAGGAAGAGGCGGCGAAATGACACCCCTCCCCCCTTGGATGCCCACTTCTGAAGCGCCTCAACCCGAGCGGGATGGATACCGAACACATCTCTCAAGAGACACAAGTGGACGACGAAAAGAACTTGTCTTGATGTTGACACCGAAAACCCCACTTTCATCGCAAGAATAATCCCGCTTTGGGGCCCTATCGTAGGGGCGGCGGCGGCCTCGCATTTCAATCGCGAAATTGAGATGGTTAGATGATTCATGAAAACGGGATCAGTTAGTCCGACCCAGATTACCCTTCTTATTGGCAGACGTTGTCAAATCAACTATTCTTATCTTTCAAAAGGTGGTGATGACGCCATATGAGAGTGTCGCAGAGGGGACTCGGGTGGGCACAGCTTGTTCTGGTCGCGGTGTACCAGAGAATTTGCCACTCACACACTTGTTACGTCCTGGCTGCGCTCTCAAAAAAGAACTTCGCGTTTGAGGCTTCTCGAAGCAAGCCCGAAGTGATCGCATAACATCTGGCCCTTGTCGAAAGGGCACCCCTCAAAAGAGCAATCACGATTTGGAGATGGATTCAACTTGGTGATTTAGTTGTTCTTCCAAGAACTCGCAAAGCGAGGGTGAGTTCTGCTGGCTTCGCTGTTTCTTGAACTGGGCATTGATCTCTTCCGTGTTCAATCAAGAGTATGCTTTGACCGGTGCAACGTTGTCCTGTGAAGAACAAGGAAAGCGGGACTCTAGGTTGAGGTTGAGCGAGCTACACGTCTCTAGACATCGTTGTAGTACATACTATTGGAGTTGGATGGTAACGCCACAATACATAAAGAACTTGAAGTGTTCGTGGATCACACACGGAAGGCCGAAGAACAGCAACCAGAACCCGAAATGCTATGCACGGGCAATTGAAATTGAAGATGTGATCCTTGTGAGTCACTCATCATAGAACAATTGAAACTTGCACTATGTTGAAGTTTCAAGGCATACAGCCTGGCGAATGCTTCTTCAGACGTTTCACTGACTTGCATGGACACAGACCGAGAGGCATGATGTCATTGTTGATGCTGTTGTTGATGTCAATAGGCACTTTTATGCTGCTACCCATAGTCCAAAAATATGTCATACTCCAAGTATTTGTCTTGTGTACGTCCTTCACATGCGTGTATGATGTTCGCCGCACGTAGAGCAGTTCATGGCTATTGATTGTCAGCGCTCTTCAAGTAGTTGGAAAGTATCTGGTCTACATGTTGATTGTGTATGGCAGTTTTCCATTCAGAACAAGAGTTCTTCCGTCTTGCTTTCTCGTCGTTCCTTTGGAGGCTATGAAAGCCCACAAAACACTCGAACCTCTACCGGATTACGAATAACTTGCATAACTTGCGATAATAACCA
>JAVCKV010563718.1:0-10690 GCA_032274145.1 Herpochondria borealis | reverse complement strand
GTACGGGAATCCAACGTAGACGGATTCGATGGAAGCAACTGGAACGATACCACAAGTGCTGTTGAACGAACTGGTGCATGTCGCGAGACAGCAATCTCCACCGTCCCAGTTGTAGTCCTCCGAGTTAAAGACAGAATTGTCGCAAAGTCCGTCCGAGAGCGGAGCAACACGACACAGAGTGCCAGATGAGCCATTGCCGCATACGCAGTCTCCGTCTTCCAGGCATTGCCCCTCAAACTGGCATGGGTTGGTAACATTGTTGCAGATTCCGCAAAAGAAAGTCGAAAGGAACGGTCCTTCCGAAGTGACATCACCCGTAAGAGAGATGCCTCCACGTGCAAGGTGCCAGCTCAACCCAATCGGCGAGCTGGCGTCACTGGGAGAATTGAATGAGACAGGATCGCTCATGAAAAAGTCGTGCTCCAATAGCATTGCGTTGACATCTGCTTCTCAACTCTCCAGAAATGCAGCAATGTTGTCCAGAGTGACGTTTTGACCAGGGCTGACAAACCCTTCGTGAGTCCTTGTCAAGATCCAGCGCCAACCACTGTAGAACATAATATCTGGCTTGCGACGACCAGTCGTGCTGGCGTTCACAGATGAGGTCGAGATGAAGGCTGGGTGATTGTAGAACTGAACCATCTCACTCATCGAATTGGTCAAGAGTGAATACTCTGACGAATGAGATCCAAAGGGCTCGTCACCGTCCAACTCCAGATAGGAACAAACGTCTTGTTCCTCAAAATCGCAGCGCAACGAAAAGTATCCTTCTCCGCACTTGCACCGATCGTTGTCACACACGCTGGGGGAATTGCCTCCACAGTCTTCGTCCGTGTCACACCCAATCATGATTTGAAAGTCGCTCATGGGATAGAACCGAGCCACCTCCACGTCGGGTGTGGCATACCAAGGATCATCCGCGACATCCAGCACGTTGAAACTAAACATGATCCCCGACGATCGAGCAATGTTGTTGTTGCACGGATCATTGCCCTCCTTCCAAATCGTCCAGAACCCATTGTCTTCACAGTAACCAATCTTGATGGACTTGTCCTCCGAATAGTATCGGATGCGACTGTAGCCAAATTCAGCACTGTTGGTTTCCAGTTGGTACGGACCCGACAGGGTGCTCAACGCAAAGTTGAGGTCATCGTCAAACTGTAGGACCAAATTGTTGGGCATGAACTTGCCAGATGCCTGGAATATGTACACAATCGACCACCCCGCAACGAGTGCCAGGTACAACACAATGAGAGTAATGGTGCGGAAGCGGGGTCCAATCTTGGATTGGTGTTCATCCAGGTGGAGTTCCGTTTCGGTAATCCGTTGGGCCAGAGCTCGATTGGGAGCCCCCATGAATCCCTTTTCTGCCACGGTAAAGGCACCATTGTCGAGCAAAGTAACAAACTCGACGGCGGTGAAATCCAACATGAGGCTAATGACGTCAGTGGCGGTGATGATGAGGAGGAAGGTGACAAAGATTCCCAAGGAACCAGTCACAATCTGGAACGCAATGGACGCGTGGAACTTGACTTTGGTTGTCTTGGGAAACACCGTCATCATATCCTCACTCACGCCCTCCAGAAGCTGACTGAATCCAGTCAACAAATCATCTTGAGTCAAGACAGTGACTGTTGTTGTTGTTGTTGAAGGCACGCCGTGTGTTTAGAGAAGATGATGAGTTGTAGAGTGTGAGTATTAGAGTGTATGAGATAAACGCGCGCGCGCATGTTCAAAGCCTTTGTTGTCACATCACAAAAACTTACTCAGTAGGGCGATGAATTGAGCCACAATGACTGGTCCAGTCTGAGAGGCTGGGATTTCAAATGGATTGCTGTCATCACCCGTGTAAAGGCTGGCAATAATCAAGCTAAAGATGGTAACCTTGACAAGGACGACAGCCACACCCGTCGCAAAGGGTGCACTCGCAACGTCGCTGACCACCAGGAGAGTAAAACTGCTTTCCGGGAGACGCGAAGCCTCTCGTTCGTCCTCCTCCGTGAGCTTCTTTCTCGAAAAGCCCATCATGGATGCGAACCGTCCATCACGGAACCCCCTGCGTGCTTCTCCTGCTTGGAATGATGATGATGATGATCGACGTCCTGATGGTGATTCTGCTCCTCCTTGGAATGTGACTCTTGGTCGTCCTCTGTTGAGATCAATATCAAAATCATCATCCTCTTCATCCTCATTGTCATGAACAGTCTTGAGAAGAGCTTCTTCCTGCACATCGGGAGCTGGCTTTTCAGGAGCGACGGTACTGTCGGCAGTTCCGATGGTGGAATTGCTCTGCGAGGTGCTGAGCAATCGGCGCAACGCGACCATTTCTTCTGGTGAAAATGCATGGCTGCCATTCTCAATACGATCATCTCCATGGACAACAACGTCCTCTAGCGAATACGACGACTCGAGACCGGTCATACTAATGCCGTTTCGCCCTAATCGTTGCTTTCAAAGTGAAGCTGCTGGTGCTGGTGCTGGTGCTGGTGGTTTTCAGAGAGGTGAGTAAGTAGTAGCCAAGAATGCGAATGGAAAATAGTGAAAAATTAGCTCCTCTCTCTTGCAGTTGGCAGCTTGGAGTTATTATGGTGTTAAACTATGTCGTCGGATGATTTGAAATTGGGGATTCTTCGGTTGCCAGCGAACACT
Organism: Herpochondria borealis; assembly: GCA_032274145.1. Taxonomy (NCBI): domain Eukaryota; phylum Rhodophyta; class Florideophyceae; order Ceramiales; family Ceramiaceae; genus Herpochondria; species Herpochondria borealis. The sequence goes on along the minus strand of JAVCKV010563718.1, from coordinate 8,041 downwards.
CTGTTGCCACGTATGTCGATGCTCCAACTGTTAACTGTACTGTCGTACTCTCGCGCAGAAATTGGTGGTCAGACACAGGAAGGCATCTGAAACATATAAAAACCGTTACCACACTAAATACAATCCATTTATACCTTGCCCAATACTCCGATAACAAGTAAGTAACCGGTGCTCACAATATTAACATGTGGAAAATGGGGCATTGTATCATGGTCGCTCCAACGTAGGTTGGTTCCACGTCCTTTTGCAAAGACATGCCAACTGGCTTCACTAACTACCAAACATCATATTGTCTACATGTAACGTCCGTCCTACTTGCTGATTGACCATATCGATAACCGCACTCGACGCAAACTACGTTGACGGCCAACCAACTGGCTTTACTATAACTACCAAACATCATCCTCTCAACTTGATTGTGATGATGACGATTCACTATACCGATAACCGTGTGCTCCACTCCTCTCGATACAACCTAGTCCATGCATCACGCAAGCAAGCACACTATGCCATAAACCGTGTAGTCCTGTTTACAGTATCGTAGTGGGGTAGGATAGATCTCGGACGAAATCCAATTGTCTTGTCTAACACCACATACGTCATGTTTGTATCATGTTGCACACAAATCAATCAGCTCGTCGATTATATAATTGTAGACCATCAGCATCTTCTTTGGGCGAGATTTTTGTCCGTCCTCTGCCTGCGCTGCTTTGATGATGATTAGCTAATAGTAGTTACTTAGTATTGGGAAATCAGGAACACACAACTCGGGATTGTTCCGACTGAAGAGCTGCTGTAAGTTCTTGCCACCCCCTTCCTGAGCGACCTAGGAGGCACGTTGGCTATCATACAACAAGAAGACGTCCGCAGCAATGGGATTATTGTGGTCGCTGGCTGCTGTGTGAGTCGTCTCCTCTCAAGAGGTTTTGCCTTCTTCCGACCCAAAAAGATTCGGTGAGTGACAAATGGGTTTTCACTTACTTGTGGTCGCTCCAATCAATGGAGCTGGCTGGGTGTGTGAGTCGCCTCTCTCTCAAGAGGTTTTGCCAGAGCGACTTTCGTTTCTTCCGACCCACAAAGACTGACTCTGGTGTGACAAGAAGTGGGTTTTCAATTGTGGTCGCTCCACAACAACACTTGTTGTTGCTTGGTCACTAGAAAATCAGACCAGAAGAAGCAACCCACCACCATGGTCCCATCATCAATCACCATTGTTCACTGCTGGTCTGCTCCTCGATCGCGATCGACGGCGTCCTTGTATTCCTTTGAAGCACGAGGGTCTTCCACTGTCGCTCTGGATGAACCGCTCTATCGTGAATGGCTCGTGGCCAAAGAAGGAACCGGCGTCCAGCGTCCTTACCTCAACGACATGTTGACGGGGATCTCAGAGGAACCAGGGGTGGCGGCCGACTGCTGGCAACGAGAGCAAGATACCTTTCTCAAACGCTTGAAGCTAGCCGTAGCCAAGCTAGGTGGTGGTGATGCTGGAGGAGGAAGAGGAGTCGTGTTTTGCAAGCACATGGCGAAACAGAATATCGTCTATGACTTTACATCCGAGATAGATCTCCCCAACACGGTTCATCGTCATGTGTTGATGATTCGAGATCCAGTCGCAGTCTTGTCTTCTTGGAAACAGTTGGGAGATGTGCACGGTCATGCACCCAGCACCGATGAGATGGGGATTCTACCAATGATGGCAACCTATGCTCAAGTGTGCGAGCACAATGCACATGCTCCTGTGATTCTAGATTCCGACGACTTGCTTGCTAATCCTGCCGGAGCTCTGTCAACTCTGTGTGCCGATCTAGAGATCGACTACACCGACGACATGTTGACGTGGAAGTCGGGTCCTCATGCATGTGATGGACCATGGGCCAAGTGGTGGTATCATACCTTGCACCAGAGTGAGGGCTGGCAACCCAAAGACTACATGTCGAGCATGGCGAAATATCAAACTTTATGCCCAGACTTGCTCCCTGCACTCCGCGCCTCGTTGCCCGTGTACGAGTTCTTGTACCGTCAGTCCGACACGTACAAACATCGTGGATCTGCGGCAGTCCTGTACGAAGATCCTCGCAATGAACATGTGCTGGTCTGGATTGGTACCCCAGGTCGTGGACGGTGTGTGCCCCGTGAATTGGCGTCCATTTCTCCCTGGGATTCCTCTGTGCAAGGCGGTGATGGTGCTTGGGAAGGACTTCGCGTCTACAATGGCAAGATTCTGCATCTGGATCAGCATTTGAAGCGCTTGATTCGATCCGCCAAGGCATTGGGCTACTACGAATCGGGCCCAGTGCATTCTCGAGAGGAAATTATCGAAGCCGTGACTCGCACACTGGCAGTCAATGGTATGCGAGATGGAGCACACATGCGCCTCACGTTGACGCGAGGTGAAAAGTGCACCAGCAGCATGAATCCCAAATTCAACGTCTATGGTACGACTCTTATTGTTCTGGCCGAATGGAAACCCACGCAGGGCCAAACCACGTACGACAATGTCGGTGGAATCTCGCTCATTACCGCCTCGCAGCGTCGCAACCGACCAGATACGGTGGATTCCAAATTTCATCACAACAACATGATTAATAACATCTTGCCAAAGATTCAAGCCAACCTGGCCAATGCAGCAGATGCCATCATGTTGGATACCGAAGGAGATGTGTCTGAAACGAATGCCACAAACATCTTCATGGTGGACGACGACGGAATTCTAGTGACACCTCATGCGGACCATTGTTTGCCGCCGGGCATTACACGAGCGACCGTCATGAATGTTTTGGCGCCCGAGTGCACGATTCCAGTACAGGAACGCCGCGTGTCGCTGGCCGAGTTTCATGCAGCCGCAGAAGTATTCACCACTGGGACCATGGGAGAATTGACGCCCGTCACCAAGATTGATGGTCGAGTGATTGGGACTGGACAACGCGGACCAGTGACGGCCAAGTTGCAGGAAGCCTACAAGGGACTGCCCGATCGATTTGGATACGCCTTGCCTGACTTTGTGGGGATGGCTACGAGTAGTAGTGGTAGTGCTGAATTTTAAACTTAGAAGGATGGCTCCTTGATGGTCGTGTATTTGTACAGTAGCGGTAGACTTCAGCAGCCAGATGATGGTCTTCAAGTACGTATAATGTGTATGCTAACTGCTAACTATCAATTGTGGAGCAAAGGACAGACTTGGCTGAGTGAGCAGTCACGTACAACATGTAGGTTTGTACTATAAATTTGGCGAGGTGAGTTGGATACAAGTATCTCACAAAGAGCAATAGTGACACAGCCAGCCCCTTCTCATTGATTGTGATCCCACCAGCTCCTTGCATGTCTCGGGTCTAAGATTACAACACAAGACTTGACTACATATTATTCCTTCTCCCTTCATTGAGAAAGCTTCAGCGCCTCCGAAACCCAATGGCGACAACAACAACGACAGCAGCAAGCAAGGGCGAAAGCGCCCCTCTTGTTGCAAACGGGACAAATAATAATGCTTCTTCTGTATCTTATGGAACTGACGATCAGCAAGACGCAGGAGGCACTACTACTTCCAATAATACATCATCTCATGCTACCATTGGCATGTGGGGTAGCATGGCAATCGCCGTCAATTCCCTCACAGGACCCGCCATGTTGGATCTACCAGCCACGTTTCAACGATCTGGATTGATTCCCACGCTGGCTTGTCTCCTATTCGTCTGTCTACTGACGGCCTTTTGTTCCCTGCACATGGCCGATGTGATTTCGAAATATCCCGGCAATGCACGATTTCAAAAAGAAGTCGAGTTTAGTGAATCCTTTCGACACTTTTGGGGACGGGGGTGGTTCATCGCGACGCAAGCGGTCTTCTTTCTCTGCGTGTCCTGTCTCAACATTAGTTCCATTGTCGATACAGCTCAAGTGGTGGATACGTTTATTGGGCACTGGGTGCATGGAGGATCGGGGGCACTGTTGATTGGAGGCAGCGGCATTGTAGAGTACGTCACGTGGGACCCCCAACGTGATTGTACTCATCATGAGCTAAAACATGGAGACTGTTTGGCTTTTTCGAGCTTTGCAGGACAAGGGTTGCTGTTGACAATTGGTTACATCATTACAGCTCTGGTATTCTTTCCCATGGCGCTCATGGATCTCAAGGAAAACGCAGTCTTTCAAATCATGGGCTTTGTCGTACTTCTCCTCACGTCGCTGCAGTTTGTGATTGAATTTTGCGTCTCTGGACTCAACCACAACATTTCGCTCTGGGGCACCTCGTGGGATACATTGTTTGGTGTGGTGCTTTTTAATTTCGCCCTCGTGATTTGTCTCCCCGCATGGTTGTACGAACGACATGCCTCTGTCAGTGTGCCACTGGTGATTCATGGATCGTGTCTACTATCTGCTGTTCTCTATATCTTTGTCGGTCTCTTTGGAGCCATGGCAATTCATCACGTTTCCGACAACATGTTGGAGAGCCTACTGAGCGGCTTTCTCTTTGGAACTTCCATGCAGCTCGGTGCTTCGCTGTTTGCCTTTATGATTATTGGCTTGGGCATTCCACTGTTTTCGGTCTTGACCAGAATGAACTTGGTGGGCAGCGGTCTGTGCTCACTACGTGTGGGCAACGCCCTGGCTGTGTACTTTCCATGGGGCATCTCGTGGATGCTCTATCAAGGAGAAGCAGTTACCAAGCTCTTATCCTGGGGCGGGGTGCTCTTTACATCTGCCGTGGCGTTTCTACTGCCACTGGTGCTTGCCCTTCATACTGTCCTGGAATATGGTACTATCAAGGGATCCATTGCAGTCTATGGCAACTACATGCCTTCGAAACGGTGGCAAGTTGTGCTGCTGTGCATTCTCTTGACACTGACCGTCGTGTCGGTGATTGCGGCTCTGGCGGGACAATTCTATGTTGGTTTGGAGACGGAGGAGGACGTTGACTATGACGATGATGTTGTTGCAACAGCAACGAGTGGCAGTGGTCAATAGTAAATACATAGCAGAGTTTTTAGAGCAGCTCAGATAACTCTAGACTAGACAGCTCTGCACGCAAAATGGTAGTGAACAGCATTCCATACCGATGCGATCAAGGGCGCCTGCTGTATTTCCCTGCATTGAGTTCGCAAGCAACAAATTAGGCTCGCCAGCAGGTATAGCTAGAGATGATTATTGGTAGACTGGCTGTGCGTGGGATGTCGCTGTCCTGAAATATGTATTTTGGTTCTTGGCATATTGTTGTTGTCTGTGACAGTCTCGAACGTCAATTTATCTTTGCCCTGCCATCAGCGCTTTAGCTGCAGCGGGGTGCGCCTCAATACCTCCTGGTCGAAGCTAGGAGTCATCATCTTGATTCCCTTCCGGCACTGTGGTGCAGGTGAGGTCTATTCGAGGCACTCTCTTTCAATCAAAAGTGATGCTGTAGAAGGAGTACCCTTTTTGCTGATCTGGCAGATCACGATTAGAAGAAGTGGCGCGACGCACAGCTGCGAGAAAATGCGACAGTCCGACGGCGAATGCTGTGTCGCGATTTCCTGTTATCAAAACGTGACAGAGAACCACCCTCTTCTCGCGGTTTTAGAAGCGTACGAGTAGAGTGTTAGTATCCTGAGATATGGTCCGAGTATTGCATTATTGTTGTAAGCACCGCCGGAGATTCGGGTCGTGGCGTATCACCAACTCTGCTCCTTACCTCTAGAAGCTCCGCGACAAAGGCAGAAAATGCGAATGACGAATATGGGCGACATCAGTAGTTCTGACAGCACATCCGACATCCGATTCGGCATATTATTTGAAAGTTGTGAATTCGGGAATGCGGTTAGTTGCTTTGAATTATGGCGGGATCTTTATGGCTCGTTGTATTTGCCATTTTCTTATGATGCACTCTGCCCACCATAGTCTCATCATATAAGTGTTTTCTATTGAAAGAAAGGCGAGAGTCTACAGTACAACCACCAATGTGTTGGACAATTCAGTACATCGAAGGGAATATTGAAGCATCCGCTCACCTTGTCGCTTTTCGAGATCCCATACCAAAATCAGACTATTATTCCTCCAGTTCTCATTTTATTGCTCATTCCTGTGGTGGTCGCTACAAAAACGAAGATGGTAATCAAGCGCTTCTTATTGCTTTGCGTGCTACTCACCACCCAACCAGTTGTTGTGGATGCGCAGTGGACGCCACCTGCATGGTGGGACCTCATCTCGGACACATTCAAGGGGAATCTCAAGCGGTGCTTCAAGCGGCAAGTCCCACCCGTAAATGGAACCAGGTGCGCCCGAACGCCCAAGACTTGCTTCTTTGGCGACAAACAGTGTGAAAGTGTTGGGCATTATCCAGAAGTTCAGTGTGACTGCGAAGATCGTGTGTGGACCTGCGACGATTCCAAGTGTCCAGAACCGCCAGAGAATCCGAATTCCTGCCCATACGTGCACAACAACTCTCCTGATTGCCCAGCTACTAAACCACCCCTCGGTACCATTTACGAATCTGCATCCCTCGTTGGTGGGGGTTGTACCTATGGCGAGAAATCTTGGTACGATGCTTGCATGGAGACGATTTTTCCTGCTTTTGTTGTTGCAATCTGCTGCTCTCTACTCACCGCCTGTTTCAAACAAAGTACATCAATACAGCTGTGACGAATGCTATTGGGAAATTGGTTGCTCGTGCTCTCAGGTTGGCAACCAATTTATCTGCGGCTTCGTTTCGAGTGACCCCTGTCCTTGTGGCTAGTAGTACCCGTAGTCAGCGGGAATTCTACACCGAGAAGGCATTCCTCTGAGCTAGTTTTCGTTACCTGCAGTAGTAACAGCCCAGCTAGAGATGATTATGTTCCTTTACTTAGTGATAGAATATACAGCACCAGTGTGGTGCTAGAACTTACTGTAACACAGACTCCTCACACCCGACGTGAGACACCAATACAACCTAGGGCAGACCGGTCATCTCTAGCAATGTGCAGGGCACAATGTACTACATGTATCGATTATCATTGCGATTACCCTGGTCTCCAAACCACGACAAGTGAAGGTTCTCAATTTTTTACGTTGTGTGAGATAGACCAAAAAAATTCTTGCGACAAAAAACTATAAAATCAAGATTCCGTAGAGTTTCTGCTTTGGGATCATCTACACGTGACGTCGGATAATGGTTGATACTGGAGTACAACCCGTTTATATTCTCAATCGAGGATGCCTATAGAAGGCGTCAGTAAAATAGAGATATGCTAATATTGATGATTAAATGAACGTTTATACTAGTTTGTCTTCACCGAGACCTAAATGTGTAGTCGAGGATGCTGTACTGTATTTGGTTTCGAACTCGGAGACTCATCCTCAATGGACAGTGTCACACTTCTTTCAGTGGAGGACTTACCCTCTCATGTTCCGTTGTGGACTTTCAATTTAGAGAGCAAAGTCCGGATTTGCGATGTTGGGATGTGAATCCAGGACATTCTCGATAGCATTCTCAACCTCCATCGAGACACCTGTGAATGAGTCGTGTACATAAATGAAAAAATCAGCGTGAATGCGGAAGCAACTTTCATCAACGATGCAAGATGATGGACTTCCGTCGCTCTCAAACACTACATGGCTTTTCACCAAGAGTCCCAAAATGCCATTCGAAAAACCACCACATGCTAAAAACAACGAGGCAGCCAGGTTGTTCGTAAGCGTCCTTCCAACTCTTGGCAATGCAACAGTAGTCAATTTGTCTACATGTCTCCTATAATCGAAGTCAAACTTGACAGAAATCGTTCCCATGTTGCCTAAGTCTTCTCCAACAAAGCTATCCGAATCACTATTGCACGCTTCCGTTGAACTGCGAACAAGTTCTGGAGTAGAGGCAGATGAGGACAGGGGGGTCGTTGAACCGGAAGCAATAGTCGTCGTTGCGGCAACAGTCGTCGTTGCGCGAGGAGGAGGAGGAGGAAGAGTCTTTGGTCTGGCCGCAGTCGTCGGACGAGGAGGAGTCGGTGCGGGAGGAGTCGTCGGTGCGGCAACAGGAGGAGGAGGAGGAGGAGTTGTGGGAGGAGGAGGAGGAGGAGGAAGAGTCGTCGGTGCGGCAACAGGA
>JAVCKV010563707.1:0-10692 GCA_032274145.1 Herpochondria borealis | reverse complement strand
CGCTTCAGGAGCACAACGAGGAGCAGCAGGCGCCAGGGTTGATCGAGAGGATGGCCCTGGGCGATTCCGTGGCGCTGGAGGCGCACCTCGCCACGCTTGCAACCATCCGCTCCTCCCTCGTCGTCGTCCCGCCCGAGTTTGCGTACCACACCTTCAACTACCTGCTCGGCCTCTGCGTGTGGCTCAAGGCGCAGGCCAAGGACGTGGACCTTGTGGCTGCCATGGTCCTCCCGCTCATGTCGCGCCTCCTTGCACACGTGCCCGGGTGCTCGCTGCGGGCGCTGCGTAGGGCTCACTCAGTGAGCGACCGTTAGATCAGGTTGACGGTCTCAGCCAGGACTTCATCCTGGGCCGAAACGACTCGAGCGTTGGCCTGGTAGCCGCGCTGGGCTTCGATCAAGCGCACGAACTGCTCGGCGGTGTCCACGTTCGAGTTTTCTAGCGAGCCAGAGATCACGGCGCCAGCCTTGCGGATGTCGCCTTCGCCGAAGCGGGCCTCGCCGGAGTTCGGCGTCTGCTCGAACATGTTGTTGCCCGCGGCGCGGAGGCCTTCGTCGTTCTGGAAGGTCACAACCGCCAGCTGGCCCAGCTCACGGGTTTGGCCGTTGGAGTAGAAGCCGTCGATGCGGCCGTTCGTCGACACGAAGACGTTCGCCAGCTCGCCGTCCCCGTAGCCGTTCTGGTCAAAGACGTAGGCCGTGCCCGCGCTGCCGAACTGGGTCACGCCCTCGACGTTGCCGTCCAGGCCGAGGTCGACTTCGACCTCCTGGATGGGCTGGCCCGTGAACTGCATGCGAATGCGGCTATCCACGGATCCGAGGCCGGTGGGTGCGCCGTCAGGGGCAAACGTGATTCCCGTGATGGGGTCGTCAATCCCCCCCTCAGCGATCGTGCCCGTGCCTTCCGGGATCTGCGCGTAGAGGTTCCAGGTGAGGTCTGACTGCCGCTCGTAGCTGAGCGTCACCGTGTGGGCCACGCCGGCCGCGTCGTAGACCTCGGTCGAGGTCACGACGGAGTCCGGGCCCGTTCCGTCCGTCGTCACGGACATCGCGTAGTCGTTCCAAGCGGTGCCGCCGACGTTCGCGGGGTCATCGGTCACGCTGAGGAGTAGGTCCGCCTCGCCAGCCGTCGCCGAAGTGATCGACAGGCGCCCTGAACCGTCTACGCCCACCTCTGCGTCGTTGTAGTACGTGTTCAGGAAGCCGACGAAGGCCGCCATCGTCGTCCCGTCGTTGCCAGCACCGTAGGTGAAGGTCGCGCTGATCGGAGAACCGTCGGTGTCCTCCCCCACGACCTGAATCTGGTCGCCGTCCACGTATTCCTGGGTGTTGCCGGTGAGGCTGTTGAGCTCTGCCGTCGCCAGGTCGCTAGGAATGGGCGTTTCTGAGCCGTTGGCGAGGGTCGTGGTGAAGCCCACGAGCGCCGTGAGGTCCGCGACACCCAGGGGTGGGTTCATGTCGATGGAGAACTGCGCGCCCTTGCGGTCGGTCTGGACGATGATCTCGCCGGTCGCGCCGTCCACGGAGCTCGTGACGTCCTGGAGCGCGTTGATGGCCGCTGCGATCGAAGCCGCAGGGATGTTGCCCGTGGTCGGGTCGCTCGGCACGACCACCTGCTGGGGCACGCCGCCGTTGGCGATGAGCTCCATCGAGACGATGTCGCCCGGGACGCCGCCCAGGGCGGAGATGTTGTAGCTAGCGGACGCGTTCGCGCTGCGCTTCTCCGCGGGCGTGCCCACAAAGTAGGCGCTGTTCGCCGAGAGCGACTCCGCGAGGGGTCCGGTCACCACGGCGGGCAGGTTGCCCTTGATCGTCACCTCCGTCGTGATCTGCGGAGGGAACAGCGAGTTCACGTCGAGCTGCACGGGGACGCCGTTGGGATCGAGGACGTTGGCGCCGGAAGCCTGGTCCACGAGGTTCTCGCTCGCGTCGAGCCCAAACGTTCCCACCCGCGAGAACATGCGATTCTCAGGGGTTTGGAGCGCGAAGAAGCCGCCACCTTCGAGGGCTAGGTCGAACACGCGGCCCGTGTCCGTCAGCGACCCCTGGGTGAACGTCCGGTCGATGCTGCCGATCCCGACGCCGTAGCCGACCTGCATCGGGTTGATGCCACCGCGGGATGCGGTGGGCGCGCCCGCGAAGCGGAAGTTCTGGGAGAAGTTGTCCGAGAACGACGCGCGGCTCATCTTGTAGCCAGGCGTGTTCTGGTTCGCGAGGTTGTTACCGATGACGTCGATCCACTGCTGGTGGGTACGCATCCCGGACAGAGCGGAATAAAAGGATGATGACATGGCTAGCTACGGGGCCTTCTCTGTGGGGAAACGAAAGGGACGGTCGACGTGGTGAGTCGACTCAGTGGGGTCGACGAAGCGGGATCAGGGCTGACCGTCAACGGCGTCTTCGCTGCCGTCTTCATCGGGCACGATCTCGTCGCCGTCACCGACCTGGCCGAGGATCTCGGCGACCTGCTCAAGCGGGATTTCGGCGCCGTCAATGCCAAGGAGGACTAGCCCGTCTTGGACCTTGGCGTACTCCACGGCTCCTTCCACGCGCTGGCCCGTTGCGCTGTCGAGGTAGGCCACGTTCTGGCCCACCATCGAGCTAGCGCCCGTGATTTGATCCACGAGCGCGTTGCTCTGGCCAAGGCGCGCGAGCCCCACGAGGTTCTCGTTCACGAGCTCCATCTGCTCCAGTGACGAGAACTGCGCGAGCTGGGCCGCGAGCTCCTCGTTCGACTGGGGCGAGAGGGGATCCTGGTTCTGGAGCTGCGTAACCAGGAGCTGCGTGAAGGCGTTCTTGTCGAGCTGCTTGCTCGACTGGACGGTGGCAGCGCTGGTCGCTGCTGCGTCGATACCGATTGAATCGATCATGGGACTATCTGGTGAAGGGAGTGGGGTGTGCGTGGAGGATGTGCTTAGGCGACGAAGTCGACGCCGCTCTGGGGCGTGGGCCGCGGGGCCACGTCGTGGGGCGCGCTGTCGGTTTCGGCTGCGGGGCGGCGACTAGGGCTTGCGGAGGCGAATGAGCGGCGCTCGGCCGCGCCTTCAAAGCCAGCCCCTTGGCCCCCATCGCTCCCGTGGGCGAACTCTTCGTTGCCGGGCTCGATCAGGGAGAACTCGAGGTCGACGGACTCGGCGCCGTCTTTCGCGAGCCATGCGCGCAGTTCAGGCGCGTGGGACTCGAGGACTGCGAGGGCTTCGGCGCTCTCCGCGGCGACTTTTGCCACCACGTGGTTGCCGTCGACGCGGATCAGCAGGTCGAGGCGGCCGAGCTCGATGGGGCGCAGCTGGATGCGCGCCTCACGCTTGCCGTCTAGGATCTGAATGCGGACTTCGTTGAGGATCGCGCGGGCGTCTTCAGGCGCCACTGGGGGCCGAGGCGCAGCGGCTTTGGTGGCTGCCTTGGTGGCGGCGGTCGCCGTCGTGGCCTGGACCGCCTGGGCGGGCGACCCCGCTTGGGCACGTGAAGCAGCCGCGCCGTTGGCCCCCTGGAGGAGACCTTGGGGCGAGCCGCGACCGGCCATGGCCTGGGCCGTGGGGCCAGCGGAGCCCTGGGTCAGGTTCGACCCGATCGGACCGGCCGCTGCGGGCAGCGCGGCCTTCGAGCCAGCCAACCCCTGGGCGTCGCTGGCGTCGAGCTCGGGCATCGCGTCCGCGGTGGCAGCCCCTTCGGAGTTCGCAGCTGAAGCGCCCCGTGGGCCCTCTGTCGAACCGCTCCCTGCGTCCTGCACGCCATCCAGCACGGCGTCTTCAGCGCCCTGTTGGGCCCCGGGACTAGCCTCGGCTGGCTCCCAAGACTCGGAGCTGTCGGTGCGCTCCACCGTGCGGTCGTCGCGGGGCTTCCACGCCTTGTCCCGTGCCTCCCGGGAGTTGTACGTAGAGCTCGCGGCGTCCGTGCGACCCTCTCGGATCCGTGCGGACACATCGTCTTGGGCACTGGCATCCCCGCCGTGCTCCGTGCGGCTCGCCAGCACGGTCGCAAAGCGATCGCCGCCCGCCAACGCATCGGAAACCCGTGCGCCTGGCTGATTGTTCGAATGACCGTCCTGGAACGTGGACGATCGCTCCGTGCCGAGCGATCGTCCATCCATATCCATGGAACGGAGAACGAGTTGGGACTTCGTGGACTCCATCCCCCACACAGAAGCAACGCCGATGCCAAGTGCACAGGGCGGCGAGGAGGGGCCTTGGGGCCGTGGCCCTAGGAAGGAAGTTCGCAGAGCCGGAAGAATTGGCCGCTACGAAGTTCGTCGTTCGCTGCCCAGCTAGGTACCCAGCGATCGATCCAGCGAGCTCAGCTGGGCGGAACCGTCTTCCTGGCCGACGACCATGTCGTGGGCCAAACCGATGAAGAGGCCGCTCTCGACGATCCCGGGAATCTCGTCCAGCGCTCGCTCTAGCCCGGGGGCATCCTCGATCCCCGCCGCGTAGTGGACGTCTAAGATCTCGTTGCCGTTGTCCGTTAGGTAGGCCGTGGAAGCATCTTCCTTGCGCATGCGCAGCGCGGGCACGCCGCCCATGGCTTCGATCCGCCGCTGGACCACCGCCCGGGCGAAGGGCACGACTTCCACAGGCAGGTCGAACGTCGTGCCGAGGCGCTCCACGACCTTGTCGGCCCCCACCACGATCACGACGCGCCGTGACAGGGAAGCCACGACTTTCTCGCGGAGCAGCGCCCCACCGCCGCCCTTGATCATCTGGTACGCGCCGTCGATCTCATCGGCGCCGTCGATGGTCAAATCGATGGAATGGACCTCGTCGAGCGTCGCCAGCGGAATGCCGAACGTCGTCGCCTTGGTCTCGGTGTCGACCGACGTGGGCACGCCACGAATTTTAAGTCCGTCATCGCGGACCCGTTCCGCAAGGCGCTCTAGGACGAAGAAGACGGTCGATCCCGTGCCGAGGCCGACGGTGCTCCCCGTTTCGATCAGGTCCGCCGCGCGGCGCCCTGCGGCTCTCTTGGATTCGCTCATGCGCCCATCATATTCATGGGGCTGTGGGTCGAGTGCGTCCGAATCGCGCTGTCGCTGCTATCTCGTCGCCATCACGACCACGGAGCCGCTCGGGGAGAGCAGTCCAGCGCGGGCCGCGGCCAGAATCGAGTCCTTTTCTTTGAGGTCGTCCGCGTCCAGGGACTTGCCCCGCGCCGCGCGATCGATGAGCACTTCCGCCTCTTCCGCCGGCAGGGACGTCATCGGAGCGAAGGCTCGAATCTCGATGGACCAGTCGCTCGGCACCATGGAAACGATCTCGGAGACGGTGAGATCGGGCTCGTGGTGCATGCCGCTACGGCGGTCTAGACGGCGCGTGAGGGCTTCTAATCGCTTCGTCCACTCAAAGCGCGGGAAGCACTCGTCCGCGAAGGGCTCGGCCGCAATGATCCCGACCTCGGCGGCAGCGGAGGCGCGGAGCAACACGCGCGCCGGATTCTCGACGTGGTGGAGGACGTGACGTATCGCAATCCACTCGGCCGAAGGGAAGACCGTGGTCGGCCCATCGATGTGGCCTTCCTCCACGGAGATCCCGTCCTCGCGAGCACGCTCCAGGGCTTGGCTTGAGTGCTCGATCCCGGTGGCGTTCACGCCGGCATCGGTCAGTTCTGCAACGAGTGCACCGGCGCCCGCCCCAAGGTCGAGGACCTGTGTCGGGTTCTTGGCCAAGAGCCACTCCAGGAATCCAGCCCGAAGGACCTGGCGATGCTCGTCGAGCAGAGGGTGTTCACTACCTATCACGGGAACATTCTCGCGAATGGGACCCTGGAGTCCATGGGCATGGGGAAAAACCAGAGTCGGTTGACTGGCTACACTCTGACGATGCTCTCACCCAACAACGCTGCACGGCTGCTGCTACTCCTCCCCCTTCTGCCCGGAAGTGCCCTTGGCTCAACGCCATGCCCCACTCAAGAAGCGGATAGGGCGACGGCGAAGCAGCCGAACATCCTCTTCATTTTCAGCGACGACCACGCGACGGACGCCATCGGCGCGTACGGCGGTCGCCTTGCCGGGGTCAATCCGACGCCGCGCATCGATGAGCTCGCCCAGTCAGGCACGCTCTTCAAGCGTTCGTACTGCACGAACTCGATCTGCGGACCGAGCCGCGCCGTCGTCCTCACGTCGAAGCACAGCCACCTGAATGGCTTCAGGAAGAACGGCAACCGCTTCGACGGCGACCAGCAGACGTTCCCGAAGATCCTCCAGAAGAACGGCTACGTCACCTCCCTCATCGGCAAGTGGCACTTGGGCTCTGACCCCCAGGGCTTTGACTACTGGGACATCCTTCCGGGCCAGGGCGCGTACTACAACCCGTCGCTGCGCAACGCCCAGGGGTCGCGCACGGTCGAAGGGCACTGCACCGACATCGTGACCGACCTCGCTCTCGACTGGCTCGACGAGCAGCGCGCCAAAGACAGCGACAAGCCCTGGCTGCTGATGTGCCAGCACAAGGCCCCCCACCGCACGTGGATGCCGGCAGCGCGGCACCTGGATCTCTGGGCCGACGAAGACTTGCCCGAGCCCGCGACGCTCTTCGACAAGCACGAAGACGATGCCAGCGGTGCGCTCGCGTCCAAGATGACCATCGATGAGCACATGGAGCTCTTCTACGACCTGTTCGTTCTCGACAACGAGAACCAGCCGCCGCCGGGCGGAGGCGCCCTCGACGGATCGGGCTTCCAGAATCTCAAGCGGATGACCACCGAGCAGCGCGCCGCGTGGGACGCCGCCTTTGGGCCGCGCAACGCGGAGTTCCTCCTGGCGAAGCTCGAAGGCGACGAGCTCGTGCGCTGGAAGTACCAGCGCTACATCAAGAACTACCTGCGCTGCATCCGCGGCGTCGACGAGAGCGTCGGCGCGCTCCTCGACTACCTCGAAGAGACCGGCCTCGCTGAGAACACGATCGTGATCTACTCGTCCGACCAGGGCTTCTACCTCGGCGACCACGGCTGGTACGACAAGCGCTGGATGTACGACGAGTCCCTCGAGATGCCGCTGATCGTCCGCTGGCCCGGCGTCACGCAGCCCGGCACCCTCCAGGACGCCATGGTCCAGAACCTCGACTACGCGCCCACCTTCCTGGACGCTGCCGGCGCCGCGATCCCCGAGGACATGCAGGGCGTTTCGCTGCGACCCGTCCTGGGCGGCGCCACCCCCGACGGCTGGCGCGACTCGATCTACTACCGCTACTTCGGCTTCCCGGGCGCCCACTCGGTGGCCCAGCACTACGGGATCCGCACGGATCGCTACAAGCTCATCCGCTACCAGGACTTGAATGAGTGGGAGTTCTTCGACCTCCAGGAGGACCCGGACGAGCTCAAGAACCTGTTCCAGCAGCCCGGCTACCAAAATGAGATCGCCCGCCTTGGCATGCGCTTAGGTGAGCTCAAGCGAGAAGCGCTCGACTTTGAGTGACGCGCATTGAGAGGCTCGGGGGAGACACCCGACCTCTCTACAGCTAGTCGCCGCCACGTCCCGATTCAAGTCCCGGTAGCTGCCTCCCCGTAGGCGGCTCGGGGCTTGGAATCGGAACGACACTATGGCGACACTCGGCGAACGCAGAATTGAGACAGGGCAGGCACGAACGGCGGAGGCGCGCAGGCCAGCTGTCGCCCACCCATTCAGGCTCCTTTACGGGGCGAGCGCCCTCGCGGCGTTAGGTGCAGCGAGCTGCAGCGGATTCGGCGAGGTCGAGGTCCAAACGGCTCCCACCGCCGTGACCTTCGCGTCGAACAGCTTCCCTGGTTCGGAAGCCCTCGCCACCGGGACCTTAGTCGTAGCGCTCGTCACGGAGGTACCTGAGACCACCGGCGAGATCATGGTGACCGTGTCGGACCTGGGGACAGGCACCGCCACGTCGGGTGCGGACTACGCGGCCTTTGACCCCTTCGTCGTGACGTTCCCCGCGGGGTCCGTCAACGGGGACACCGTGAACATCGACCTGACTGTCCTGCCCGACAACACGGCGGAGGGCGCAGATGAATCCGTTCGCTTCGGGCTGTCGGAGGCGAGCGGCGCCGCGATCGTCGGCGTTGCGCAGACGGACTTCGTCATCAACGACGCCCAGCTCGCCTCCCTCGCCTTCGACACGACCTCGACGCTCACGCCCGACGAGTCGAGCTCTAGCTACACCGTCGATGTGACGCTCGGCCTCACGCCCGGCGCGACCCTCGGCTTCGACATCGACACGACGCTCCAGGACGACGGCACAGGCACGGCCGACTCGGGCGTGGACTACGTCGCCGTCGCGTCGACGCCCGTCCAGTTCGCCGCTGGCACCGCTGCTGGAGCCCAGCAGACCATCACCCTGCAAGTCCTCGACGACGCGGACGCTGAAGGACTGGAGTTCTTCGCCATCCACATCATCGGTGGCAGCCTGAACGAGCTGGACCGCAGCGGTACGACGCGCCACGTCGTGAACATCACCGATGACGAGTCCGCTCCCACCGCGCTGATGACCGCGACGAGCGGCGCCACCGGCATGGAGACGACCCACGCCGGCGGAGGCGACGTCATGGACATGGGCATCGGCATCAACGACGCGGGGCCCACCACCGGCAGCGTCCTGATCGTCAGCAACACCGGCACCCAGTCGATGAACCTGAACCAGCCGACGCTCTCGGGCACCAACGAGTCCGACTTCAAGCTGGAGGTCGAGAGCGCATCGCTCGAGACTGGCATGCGCGGCGCCGCTGGCCTCACGCCGCCGTCTGACTTCATCGACCTTGGCGCACCGTTCCAGCGCGCCGTGGTCAGCGCAGCCAACACGACGGGCTCCGGCCTGAAGCAGGTCGCACGCCCGGGCCTCTCCGTGACCCTCGACGAAGCCGCGCTCCTCGACCTCTCCTTGGTCGACCGCGTGCGCTTCCACGGCTTCCCACTGCCGAACGGCCTCGGGGAAGTCACCCTCGAGATGGAGCGCATCGCGCTTCCGATCGCCAGCGACGCGATCCTGAGCGTCAATGGCGTCACGATCCCCGGTGGACCGCGGACGCTGCTCACCGACCTCTCCACCTGGAGTGGAACCATCGTCGAGATGCCGGGCAGCAAAGCCTTCATCGCCTTCAACGGCAACGTGGGCCCGCGCGGCTTCATCAAGCTCGCCCAGGAAGGCGACAACATGATCCACATCGCGTCGGAAAGCCGCGCGACCGCGACGTCCCCTGCCACGAGCCGCATGGTGCACGAGTCTGACCTCGCGGACCTCGTGTCCACGGAGCGCCCTTCGTGCGCGGGCCAGATCGCCGTGCCCGGCACTACTAGGGACAACGACCTCGTCTCCATGGGCTTCCTGTCGCCCTCGGACCTGCCCCTCGGGGCCGGCGGCATGCCGAGCATTGGCTCGACGCCTGGCACCAGCGAGACCACGGTGGCGAACTGCCGCCTCGCGATCGAGACGGACTTCCAGCTCTACGAGAAGTTCAACTCCGAGAGCGACCTGACGGACTACGTCACGAGCTTGATCGCAGCCATCAGCGACCAATACTTCGAGGACGTCCAAACCACGTTCTCCATCGCCTACCTCGGCATCCACAGCGACAGCAACGACGGATGGACGACCCCCGACGGCCCGGGCGACACCGCGGCGATGCTCGCGGAGTTCAAGGCGGCTTGGTCCGACGGGGCGAACACCTTCCCGGCTAGCGCTGATCTCGCACACTTCCTCTCAGGCGCGAACCTGGGCGGCGGGCGAGCGTACCTCGGCGTCATCTGCAACCAGACCTACGGCTTCGGTGTCAGCGGCAACCTGCGCGCGAACATCAACTGGGCCACGTGGACCGGCAACGCCAGCGCGATCGGCTGGGACTTCATCGTGGTCGCCCACGAGATCGGCCACAACTTCGGGGCCGAGCACACCCATGAGCTGTGCCCGCCCCTCGATAGCTGCTACGCCTCGCCCTGTGTCGGCACCACGTCGTGCAGCCAGGGCACGATCATGAGCTACTGCCACACCTGCTCCGGCGGTACGAACAACATCGACCTGAACTTCCACCCGGTGGTGTCCGACATCATGCGTGCGGAAGTCAATGCGAGCTGCCTGGGCGACGCGCTCATGGAGTCCGGCGACGAAATCCGCTACCGCCTGCGCTTCGATCCGCGCTCCGGCGCGGGGGCCAAGACGGCTACGCTGCGCTTTGAGCACTCGGCTCCCAACGCGCCAAGCCCGTTCAACATCACGCTGAACGCGACGGCGAACTAGCGCGCGCATTTTTGGGGCCTCGCCGCACCGCTGGGCGGGGCGAGGCACTGAAATGCGCCTATGCAAATCCTCCAAGATCCATCGATCCCAACCCCCGCCGGCCACTACTCGCCCATCGTCGAGCACGCCGGGACGCTCTACGTTTCAGGTCAGCTTCCGATCGACCCTGAGACGAACACGATGCCCGAGGGCATCGAGGCCCAGACCACCGCGGCGCTCCAGGGTGTCGAGCGGCTGCTGAAGGCCGCAGGGGTCGATCGCAACGCGCTGGTCCAAGTGCGCATCTACGTCGTCGACGTCGAGCTCTGGCCCGCGGTAAATAGTGCGTATGCCAAGTTCATGGGCGAGCACCGTCCTGCGCGCGTGGTCGTTCCCTGCGGCGCTTTGCACCACGGCTGCCTCGTAGAGATCGAAGCCTGCGCCGCTGCGGCAAACTCACAGTAAGCTGGCTGGTCAAGCGGGCGATGTCGCCCGCCCCGCGCCACCCATGATCATTACGCAGC
>JAVCKV010563706.1:0-34241 GCA_032274145.1 Herpochondria borealis | reverse complement strand
TGACTCAGTCGAATTCATACATATCCGAAGTGAACTCACACCCTCAAATAGCTTGAATTTTTGTCGTGTAGTGTGATCCTAGTTACTTCATCATTCTGTTTGAGCCCTGATTTTTCGGCTGGAGACTTTAGCAACACATGCCCGATTTTGACAGAACCAATCTTTGGTATCATACTGACCCCTATAAATCCGGGTTTATGTAGAAGAGCCTTCTTGGCTTTAACTAAGACTAGATCTGAGACCACCTTATCTGGCCTCGGTTTTATATTCTGAGAAATATCACCTTCAAGATCATTGGCTAATTTTTGAGGGAGAGCTATTGCGATTCCGGCTATACCTAAACTCAATGCGGCAACTAATTTTGACTGTTTGATAATTTTCATAATATTATAATTGTAATAATGCCCAATTTATCAGCTACTTGAACTTATTAGAATTAAAATTATCTCACCATTTTACATAACTCTATAACACTTCAGAGTATTGGACGTCAAAAGTATATTTACCTTTCCAAACTTATTCGTCCGGTACTTTTTTAGAATCGAGCTTTAACTCTTTCTTAAGCTGCTTCTGCCTCTTCTCGTTTCTTTCTTTCTGCTTCTTTAGAAACTTTTGCATTTCTGGAGAACGTTTAAGTCTTTCTAGATGTAGTTGGTCTTGCTCCAACCTCAACTGCTTAGCATCCGCATTATTTTGGCCCTGTAGCCTATTCGGCTGCACTTGAGGAATTATTTCATTAAAATCACCAAAGGGATCAAGACCTCCGTTCTCTAACTGTCTTCTTACCTCTTTATCGTAATCTGCTAGCTTGAGAACCTTGTTTAGCACTTTGCCATCACGTTGTATTTTCACAGTGAGTTTTTCTCCAGATTTTTTGTCTTTCACATACTTCATAAGAAAAGCCAAGGCTTCATTCATGTGCCTTCCTTTCTTAGACAGCGCTACACCATCCACCCAGATGATCATATCATCTGGCTGAAAACCAGCTTTCTCGGCTGGCGTCCCAGGCATCACTCTATTGATACGGACTGCACCCGGCATTGACAGTAATGAGACCCCCATGTAGCCGCGTGTTCCTGGAATAGCTTCGAAAAGCACTCTATCCGAAAGCACGTTATCTAGCCTGGATTTAACTTCCGGAGATTGCGATTTTTTCTTTAAATCGTTCAAATCATCTATTCCTTTATCTCCATTTTTCTTAGCCCACTTAGCTAGTCCTATCTCCGCCTTTTCTCTTAGCAGGTAGCTCTCATCGCTTAGTCCGTCGAGCAGCTCTTGAGGGACGGCCATTGTAGACCCCGCCACCACTAGGCTGAAGGTTAGAACTAATTTAGTGTGTGTGATAAATTTCATAATTTCGTGTCGTTTAATGTAATAACCTAACACTAGCATAGATTTTTTAAAATCATAAAAATCATCAGTTTTATGTGAATAGTCACTAGATTTCAACTAGACAGTCTAGTTGGATCATCTATTATATATTCAGAATATAAGCGGGCTACAACTACTCCCCCTATAGCTCTTACCACAAAAAATCACTAAGGAGCTTTCTTATCTTCACCAGCAGGAAGTTCCAACAGATAGATATCCTTGAACTGCATCGCTAAATCATCTTTGGCATGTAGCTGGAGGAAAATCTTACCTGTAGTGCCAACCTTGAGTTTCTGATGTATCGCGGTGGTAAGGTCATTTGCTCCATCGTAGTCTGCAACTGGTAATCCATTCACCCATGTATGGATTTTATGACCTACACCACGTATCTTGATGGTGTTCCAACCTTCGTCCGTTTCTTGCTTCGTGAGATCGGAGCTGATGATTTCGGTTTTAAGATTGCTCTTGGTCAAATATTCACCTTGTTCATTAGGAAACCTCCAGACCCATGAATGCTCTGTATCTGTCCACGAGATATTCCAGTTTTTCTTACTAGGATGTATCCATCTGTTTACCCCTTCAGTCTCATCATAAATGAGTCCTGTGCGGAAAGGATCTGGCGGATGAATATCTATTTGTGGTCCACTGAGCCAGTAACCTTTTTTCCCATCCAGCTTGGCTAAATACCGCGAGCGGATCTGTATACCTGAATTTCCTTTTGTGGATCGAATGCTACGAACCTTAAGCGTGAGTTCAAAATCTGCTATTTCCTGATCATAACAGAGCCAAGCGTAGTCGTGTTTCTTGTCGCCCTTAGTATCCACCTGAATAGCTCCACCGACAACTGACCAGTAACTTTCAGCTTTAGCTTTCTCCTCAACTAGAGACTTTACAGACCAGCCTGTTAGGTTTTTTCCATTAAAGATTGGTGTCGGTTTTTCTTTAGCCTCTAGAACAGAAATAGAGAGGAGCAGTGCGCTTAGTGTGTTAATTAATTTCATCCTTATGATTCTGGTTTATTTACGACCACTCTTATCGTCAGATACGGACGTAATCTTTCTACTGTTGTAACCCCTAAGCCTTTTACTTTTTTAAGATCTTCGATGGTTTTGTAAGGTCTGTTTAAAATGATCTGATGACTTAACCCATCCCCTATTCCGTGAAGCAGCTTGAGCTCTTCGCGGCTGGCGTTGTTTATATCTACGGGATTCTCTCTAGTGATGGCACTGAAGGCTCCTCCTCTGACAAACTGTGATAATTCCCGCTGTTCGCGCCTAACCTGAGCTCGCATTTTCACTAGTTTTTCAACATCACTTTTTGCCCAGATCCCTTTCTTTCTGATAGCAGAACCTAATTCCATATCAGCTAGCAAACTCATGTATTCCTTGCCTTCAGTACTATCAGGCCGAACGTGGCTCGTGCCATGTGCTCGCGCTAAACCTTCCTCCACCAGAACTGCTGCTAGGTCTCGTTTATCATGCAGCGTGATCATCACGTAGACTCGTTTCTTTCTGGACCTGCCCATCGCATTAGAGAATTTAGTATGCACTTGGAATGGCTTGGCGAGTAGCTCACGAGTGCGGGCAGTAGCTGCTTTCCCTATACTTAGGACGTCTACAGCATCTTCCACTCCAAAGTATCTTGCCTGGGAACGCAGGCGAGTGGCATCATTATCGTTTTGAGAAGTAGTCTCGGGACAGTCCACGAAATAGAGACGAGCTGAAATTTCCTCTATCTTGCCGTCGCGAGTGATGTTCACTGGAAAAGAATCCCCATCCGCCCAAGCAGTGGCTGGTGCGAGAGTCCCCTTGTGTGTTTGAAGTTCGGCAGCGTGCTTCGCTGAGCCTATCTGAATGATTGCTGATAGAATGATTGAGATTTTCAGGATAAACTTCACTTCGCTCTATTAGCGAATAATGACACAGTTTGCCATGAAAAAACGCTCGATATCACATTTGCGACTTGTCCTAAGTCTCGCATTAATGAATGTTCTTGGGCTACATGAACACTGAAATACTTAATAAGGCAGCGAACGAGGCACGTGGACTAGCAATTGATGCTGTGCACGCTTGTTCATCAGGACATTTGGGACTTCCACTAGGTTGTGCGGAGATCGGAGCAGTACTTTTCGGAGAGGCTCTTACCTTTAACCCAGCTGCACCTAGATGGCTCAACAGAGACAGATTTGTGCTCTCTGCAGGTCACGGCTCTATGTTTATATACAGCTGGCTACACCTAAGCGGCTACGAAGTTTCACTCCAAGCAGTGAAAGACTTCCGTAAACTACATAGCATCACTCCAGGACACCCTGAATACAACGAGACACCAGGTGTCGAAGCGACCACTGGACCACTCGGTCAAGGCATCGGTAATGCTGTTGGATTCGCAATGAGCGGAAAGCGCGCTGCGGCAGTATATAACACTTCCGAGCATGAGATTTTCAATCATAACGTAGTCGCCCTCGCTGGTGATGGATGTATCCAAGAAGGCGTGGCTCGTGAAGCAATCGAGTTCGCTGGACATAACAAGCTAGATAACTTGACCCTTATTTATGATAGCAATGACGTGACACTCGATGCGATGGCAAATGTGACTCAAGGAGTCCAGTCTCAGAAATACTTTGAATCACAAGGCTGGAACGCAGTTGTAATAGACGGTCACGATGTAGTGGCAGTTGCTGATGCAGTGAATGCGTCTAAAGCTAACACGAACGGAAAGCCAACCGTGATCATTGCTAAAACACTCATCGCTAAAGGCATCCCAGAAGTAGCCGGCACAGCAAAAGGACACGGCGAAGGCGGTGCTAACTTCGCAGACTCTGCGAAAGAAGGACTAGGACTCCCACTCAGTGGATTCTACGTTTCCGATGAAGTGAAGGCATACTTCGCAGCACAGACAAAAGCTAAGACAGCAGCTCATGCAGAGTGGGAGAACGTATTTGCAGCATGGACAGCAGCTAACCCTGAACTAGCTAAGCAGCTAGCATCAGGTGGCACTAGCGAGTCCGCAGTAGCTCTTCTAGAGAAAGTTCCTGTATTCGCAGACGACTACGCAGACGCAACACGCGGCACTGGTGGAGTAGTAATCAACGCCCTCGCAAAGGAAGTTCCTCAAATGGTCACAGGTTCAGCTGACCTCTACGGATCTACTAAGAACTACATTAAAGACGGCGGAGACTTCTCCCCTGAGAACGGTGCAGGCAGAAACATATGGTTCGGTATCCGTGAGCACGCAATGGGAGCGATCTGTAATGGTATCGCTTATGATGGATTGTTCCGCCCAAGTGGTGCTACATTCTGTGTATTTGCAGACTACCTCAGACCATCTATCAGACTTGCAGCACTCGCAAACTTACCAGTAAACTACATCTTCACCCACGACTCAGTCGGAGTTGGAGAAGACGGACCTACTCACCAGCCTGTAGAGACTGTGAGCGGACTTCGCGTGATCCCTGGACTCGACGTTTACCGCCCTGGAGATCCTGAAGAAGTAGCTGCTGCATGGGCAGGTGCACTTGAGAGAAATGATGGCCCAACGGCACTCATCCTCACTCGTCAGAAAGTTGGAAACCACACAGACGTTCCTGCATCAGACAGACGCGAAGGCACACTCAAAGGTGGATATATTCTTAAGAAAGAAACTGGCGACCTGAAGGTCATCTTGATGGCATCTGGCTCTGAGCTAGATCACATCGTCAATGCAGCTAAAGAACTCGGAGACGGCGTGCGCGTAGTATCTATGCCATGTCTTGAGAGATTTGACCGCCAAGACTGCGACTACAAGAAGAGCGTCCTTCCATGCGACTGCACTAAGAGAGTTGCTATCGAAGCAGGTGTATCAGGTCTCTGGTGGAAGTATTTAGGAACTGAAGGATCAGTTCTAGGCATCGACCGCTTCGGAATCTCAGCACCTGGTGACGTAGTCATGAAGGAGCTAGGAATGACCTCAGAAGATGTAGTCAACGCTGCGAATTCTCTGTAATTCAGTTTAAAGACAAACTCATTTACAAACGCCTTAAGCTTGCTTAAGGCGTTTTTTTATACCTGCAGGAAGGCCCTAATCCTGTTTGTCTATAAAATGATTCTTAGTAAGAAAACTTACTTATAATTCCAAGCTCCAGTCTTCAACTTCCAGCCCCTTCACCCGCTTAAATTCCTTTGTATTTCCAGTAACTAGAACAAAGTCATTAGCCAATGCCAAGCCTGCGATCTGGGTATCCATAGGTCCGATTCCTTTTCCTATCGCTTCTAGTAAAACGCGAATTTTGGCGGCTTCTTTAGCTTCTTCTCGCCCGAAAGGAATCACATTCAACAGCTCTACGAGCTCCTCAAATTTCTGACACTTCTTTTCCCGTAGCTTGGTGTTCGGTGACTTCTCTATTCCTACATAAATTTCATAATAGGTGATTACAGAGATCGCCGTCCGCCCTCTTCCTAGCGCAATGAGCTTGTCTAGATACTCACCATTTCTGAGTAAGCGAATGATGATATTGGTGTCTAACAGATGAACTTTCATTCTAAAAATTTACCAGTTTTCAACCTCACGGTGAGAACCTACTCTCTCAGGTTCTTCTAGATCACTCCATGGTTCTCTCGCCTCGGGTGTAGCCACCGCTGCTTTCAATTTACTCTCCCAACTAGCTTCAATTACTTTCATAACAATCACCCCATCCTCAGGCATACTGATCTCAATTTCATCAGTAAGCTCTACATGCAGGCTTTTAGGAAAGCGAATTGCCGTTGAACCGCCAGATTTGAAAGGCTTGCGTATAATTAAATCTTCCATAAACTTAATTTACCAAATAAATAGCTACAAATCAATATTTTTGTAGCTACATTTAATTACTTCACGCTAACTGCAAGCATCATATAATACTCACCTCTTCAGCCACGTCTAAGAAGCATTCTTAGTATTAGGCAAAAACAACCAAGCCAGATGAGCAAAAGAAGTCAGAATAATCAACCCCACGCGGAAATTTGCATCAGCGGCAGGATCACTTATTAGACTGAATAAATAGAACCCAAATACCAGCACAGTAGTAGCCGCCCCAACTATTAAAGCTGCGCAGCGACGATTAAGCCGTTGAAGATAGACCGAGCTCAGCACTAATAACCCCATCACCAAACAAAACCAGAGCGAGTTAGGCTTATAGGCCTGTGCTTCTATATTCCTCCATAAGCCTGTCCACACGATGTGAAGTGCGTAAGCTATACCAATGATTGATTGTGAGTGTTTCATAATTTAAATTCTTAAAACCAGCAATGAATCAATATTGCATGATCAGCCGTCATAACAAACTTAAAAGTAGAACCGTAAATTCAGGTTTACTCGATGGCTACTCTAAAACCTATAGATCATCACTATCCACGATCATCCAGCTAGAGGGAAATGATCGCTCCATCGTGCTGGTTCAGTGTAATTCTATGCTTTCCGTGGTTCAAAAATCCATCTTGTAGGGCTTCATCGTACACAGATTCGTGAAAATCCGTGTAGGCCTGAAACGCTCCGCCTAGTCTCTGCCTGTGTGTATTCTCTCCCCTCCGATAGAATAATGATAACCAGAGCAGTGTGGTAAAAGATCCGTGGCTGGATGCCCCTGCATCACTATCCTTACAATCAGGCTTTCCATTTAGGAATCCTCGGTTAGAAGTGGGAACTTCATTTAACCAGAAGGAAAATTTATGTTTAACGCAAAAGATCTTACAGACGAACAAAAGGCTCAGGTAACAGAGTGGGTAGCCGCTGGCGACCAGCTCAATGACTTGCAGAAGAAAATGAGCGAAGCATTTGGTTCGAATATTACTTACATGGACACCAGGTTTGCGATCATGGATCTAGGCTTGGAACTATTAGTCGAAGCCGAGCCAGAACCTGAAGAGGAAGAAGCCAAAGAGCTAACACCACTAGGCTATGTTGACGCCACTGTGGATGGCATCGTAAGACCTGGTTTTCTAGCTAGCGGCAAGGTCATCTTTAGTGATGGAATGAACGCCCTATGGGGACTGGACCAATCTGGTAGGCTTAAACTAGATGCGGATGACCCTAGCTACCAGGTAGATGACGAAGACATGATCGCCTTCCAAGAAATCCTGCGAGATAAATTGAAGGCTTAACCTCGCCTATCAATAGAGCTTTACACGCTTTTTACAGACAGCACTCAGCGAACTGGTATGATGGTTTTATGAAAATAAAATCCTTATTCATGATGGCTCTTTTGTCCGGACAATTATTTGCCAGTAACATCAATGACATAAAAGCCGGCTTAATGTCAGCAGACGCTAAGATAGCAAGTGCAGCTATCGACAGCTGCGCGAGTGACGCTAAAACATTACTTCCTCAACTCAGAATCTGGGCAGGTGATCCAGACCCACGCCTCAAAGTGCGTGCCCGCACGGCACTAGGTAGAATCACTGGACAATGGGCATCACAGACAGACGTCATCTGGAAGCTATCAATGGGAGACGCGCTGAAGGAGTCGGAAAAAACAGGAAAGCCTATCTTGATGTTACATTTATTTGGAAACCTCAATGAAGAGTTCTGCTGAGCCAATGGCAAACTAGCGAGAACCGTGACGTTCTCTGATAGTCGGATTGCAAAGATGCTCAAGGCAGATTTCATCCCTGTCTGGGAAGCTGTCGCTCCCGTCAGAACTGTGACCTTCAACATGGGCGAAGGCAGAAGCCTAAAGGGTAGTGTGAGCGGTGAAATAGCGATCTATTTCTGTAATCCTAAAGGTAAGGTTTTCGACATCCTCCCAGCACTCCAGTCCCCTGCTGCGACTTTGAAAGCGATGAAAGGGGCCAAAAAACTTCATGATGAACTAGCTAAGATTAAAACGTCTGATGAAAAGAAAGATGAGCTCACTAAGAACCTTACCATACGCATTTTTCACCAAGAAAGGATGAAGCAAATGGCATCTAGGAAATACGATGCACTTTCAAAAGTAGGAGCAGAAATCCTCAAAAATCCTGAGAAAATCCCAGCCGCAACCATTTTTCCAAAATCAGCAGCAGGCGAAACTAAACGTGATAGCTACATTAATGCTGCCACAGACAAAGCCACCAAAGATATGCGCATAATGACTATGAGTAAAAGAGGTGGCTCTGGCCCCATGCTAAATCAAAGATACACTGATGGTGCTATGACCGTAGTAGAACCAGGCGGACGCGGATACTATCTCTGGCAGATAGGACAAGTCTTTCACAATGTTTACCCGAAAGGATTTGATCTACGTGAACCGTCCATCGTGTTTACCCCTACTAAGCTAAAAACACCTACAGAATGGAAAAAGATCCTTTTCGAAGGCATCTTCAAACAAGAGCTCAAAGGTGGCGAAGTAGAATACGATTCTGATAGTCTAGAAGCCATCAATCTCTTTGAGGAGTAATCTTACTTCTTAGTTATCACTGGCGTCTTTCTCTTAGGAAATAGTGTGGTACAAATCTCGCAGACCATTCCGTTACAACCTCTAGCGGAACAATACTCCCTTCCGTAGAAAATGAATTGAAGGTGAAGCTTATCCCACGATTCTCTAGGGAACAATTTTTTAAGATCTCGCTCGGTGTTCACCACATTTTTACCATCAGTGAGCTTCCACCTTTGTGCGAGTCTGTGGATATGAGTATCGACTGGAAAAGCTGGAACACCAAATGACTGAGCCATCACCACAGATGCTGTCTTATGACCTACACCTGGAAGCTTTTCTAACTCCTCAAAACTCTGCGGGACTTTACCCCCATGTTCATTGATAAGAATCTTAGACAACTCAGAAATAGCTTTCGATTTTCTGGGTGAAAGCCCGCATGGCTTGATAAGCTCGCGGATTTCATCCACTGGAACTTGCGCCATATCCACCGGATTATTTGCTCTTAGGAACAACGCAGGAGTAATTTTATTCACCCGCGCATCAGTGCATTGGGCAGAAAGCAGCACTGCAATAAGCAACGTGTAATCATCCATATGATCCAATGGAATCGGAGTTTCAGGGTAAAGTTCTTCTAACCTCTTGAGAACATATTTGGCTCTATCTACTTTGATCATAGTAAATTAAAATGGAACGTCATCATCAAAATTAAAATCATCATCATCTTCATAGCTTGGTCCTGATTGAGAATCTTTCATATCCTCTAGCAGCCCAGAAACATCATTTTGCTCAGACCAGACACTCTCTAACACATAGATAGGTGCAGAGTCACGCACTGCAAGAGCGATACTATCACTCGGACGTGCATCAAGCTCAACGATCTTGCGCTCCATCAATTCATTTTCAACCTGAAGAAATATCCGAGCAAAAAACAAATCCCCATCAGCTTTAACAATAATCACCTGAGTCACCTCAGCACCGAACGCGCCAAGCACGCTATGAAATAAATCATGCGTCAACGGACGAGGTGCTTTATCCTGCTGGAGCGCCATATTGATCGCAGCGCCTATGCTAGGATCAATATAAATAAGAATCACCTTCTTGCTCTCAAACTCACTCCCACTGTTGCCTAGAAATACAGCACAGCCTGAGGGAGTCGGTAGCAGAGCCACTGGCTCCACCCTTACCATTTCTTGTTTCATAAATTGTATAGAGTCTATAACCTACATCGTCATTCCACCATCACAAGCGATCACTTGTCCGGTAATGTAGCGAGACTCCTTCCCTGCAAGGAAAACCACAAGATTTGATATATCTTCCGTTGCCCCAAGGTCACCTAGAGGTATGTTTTTGATGATACCTTCCTTTAAAGTATCAGAAAGTTCATCCGTCATGTCCGTAGAAATAAACCCTGGAGCCACAGCGTTACAGCAAACTTTTCTACCAGATAGCTCACGAGCTATCGACTTAGTGAACCCGATCAAGCCCGCCTTACTCGCTGCATAGTTTGCCTGACCAGCATTCCCTATCAGACCTATCACAGACGCCATATTGATAATGCGCGGATCTTCCGCCTTCATCAATGATCGCTGAAAAGCCTTCACCATATTGAACGCTCCCTTTAAATTTGTATCTAGGACAGTGTCCCAGTCCTCACTCTTCATCCGCATCAGCAGACCATCGCGAGTCACACCTGCATTATTCACGAGGATATTAATACTACCATATTCCGCGATGATTTCCTTTCCTAGCGCTACCACAGCATCGTGATCCGCCACATCGATAGCATAAGCTTTAGCCGAATCAGGAAATTCTGCATTGATCTCAGCCGCTGCTGCCTCGCAGCTTCCTGCACTCCGGCTGATGACTACTACCTTTGCACCTTCGGCAGCAAGAGCCTTAGCAATTGCCTTACCGATTCCACGACCTGCACCGGTCACCACTGCTACTTTATTATCAAATTTCCCCATGCCCGTTTTTCACATGCTTCGAGCCTCCTGCCAACTCTAAATATTTGAAAATATGATACTCATCTAATTTTTTCAGAATAAAACCCACTAATAGTGCGTCCTACCTACGAACAACAAACTAACAACTATGAAAAAATATCAATTTATAATCGTCATCCCCTTTGTGGCACTAGCTTCATGTGCTCCTACGACACCTTTAGACACGCCTGCTGCCACACATCATAATCACCTTCATCAGCCCATCGTTAAGAAAGAAGAGAGAAACAACATTAAGACAACACTTCCATCCACAAGCAACAGCCCCTCTGATCCCCACGCACGGAATCCCTGGACAACCTTGCTGACAGGGACCTAATCATTAAAGGCAGTTCGCCTTTAATAAAAAACATGATAAGAGACAGAGACAACTCAGTATATTTACGAATTAAATATCGGCTAAGTTGAGGCTCTGTTTCTTTTTTATTTTTTCCTTTGTGAGTGCAGCTGAATTCGTTAATTTTCTACCTCTACCGCTCGGCAGATTAACCTAACAGTCAACCTAAAGGTCATCGTTTCCTAATGCTCACACAAGTTTCTATCCCTATTTTCATCGAAAAAATTTCTCCTCCTGATGCTGAAAATCATTATCAGGTGACCTCTATTTTCGATGACACATTCATGGCTAGTGATAAACGTGAGGACAGGGCCGTAGAGAGGATGACTACTGCCCTCAGACGAGCACTAGTAGATTTAGTGAAAGTCCAGGACCATCAGAAGCTGGCTAGAATGGCGTATTCTCCAGAGTTATCTAAACAGCATTTGCACCTCTCGCTGCGATTGAAGAAGAAATCTTTTGAAGGTAAGTTTTTCTTTGTCGTGATCCGTGAGTTTGAACGAAGGATTGTCTATTGCCCAAAGCTCCCAGAGGTATGTTTTGAGTTAACTCGGGGGCAGTTATTAGAGGATCGCGCTAATGAGGTGCTGACATCTTATTTCCGCCATCAAGAGAGAGATGATGGAGAGTCGTATCCAGAGGAGAGCGCATCGAACCATTTCTGTAGGTTAAGCTACGTGGATGTGGAAACAAATGTGGAGCAGAAGATTAAGAAGAATAATTTCTCTAACATGTTTTTTGCTTCACTGGATAGTGGAGAAAAAATGGATGGTTCTACTGAACTAGAGCGCGTGGGTAGATGTATCAATCGCCTTTACCCGAGACAGATTAAACGCGCTATTTTACGTGATGAAATAGTGGCTGAGTTAGAAGATATCTTTTCTAGAAAAGACCAGCTCAGACCAGTTGTGCTGATAGGTCCTAGTCAGGTAGGAAAGACCGCCGTAATCCATGAACTGGTAGCAAAACGTGAAGAACAACAAAAGAAAAGCTCACAACAGTTCTGGCTACTTAATCCTCAGCGCATGGTATCTGGAATGTCTTATGTAGGCCAGTGGGAAGAGAGATTTCTGGCTATTGTGAAGCACATCAAAAAGAAGAGCCTCATCATTTATATGGATGATCTGTTAGGAGTGTTTCAGGCTGGAAAGTCTAGTGGCAGTGACCTCAATATCGGTAGCCTACTCAAAGCTGAATTAGAAAAAGAACCGCTCCGCATGATCGCGGAGGCCACACCTGAAGTCTGGAGAAAGCTAAAGGAAGTAGATAGAGGATTCACCGATTTATTTCAAGTGATTCCCATCCGTGAACCTAAGGACGATGAGACGCAGCGGATCTTGATCAGAGTCATGCAGATGATAGAAAACGAAAAGGGATGTGTATTTGCATCTGGTGTGATCCCTACTGTGATCCAATTACAGAAACGTTATGTTCGAACTAGAGCTTTTCCGGGGAAAGGTGCAGAGGTTTTGGCTCAGTTAGCGGCTAAATCAAAAATTATAAGTGAGTCAGATGTGATGAACCATTTCCAGCAGAAATCTGGAATTTCTTGGAACATGTTAGATACAGCAGAAAGCGGTGAACGCGATGAAGCTAGGCGGATCAGAGGGTGGTTCGCCTCTCGTATCATGGGCCAAGAAGCTGGGGTGCAGGCGATGATCAATGCTGTTTCTCTCAGCAAAAGTAAACTCAATGACCCGAATCGGCCACTCGCTAGTTTATTGTTTCTGGGACCTACAGGTGTTGGCAAGACCGAATGTGCTAAAGCTCTGGCTGAATATGTATTTGAGTCACAGGAGCGAATGTTACGAATGGACATGAATGAATTTGTGGGACCAGATGCTGCGGATCGATTGATAGGTGGCGGATCACGCCCGCATGGGCTTCTGACCGCTGCGGTGAGACGCCAGCCTTACATGGTTATTTTGTTCGATGAAATTGAAAAAGCACATCCAAGCGTATTTGATTTGTTACTCCAAGTACTGGGAGAAGGACGCCTAACAGACGCCTCAGGACAGACCTCCGATTTCTGTAATGCTCTCATCATCATGACCTCAAATCTAGGTTCAGCCGCAAATGCCAGCCACTTAGGATTTGCAGACGCGGCAGATGAACAAGAAAAGGAACGCAGCGAGCTGGTCTATACTGAAGCAGCAGAGAAATTCTTTAGACCTGAGTTTTTTAATCGGATAGATAAGATCGTCCCCTTCCATAAATTAGATCGTAGCCACATCGCGGGGATGGTGCAGAGACTTACGCAGAAAGCTCTGAGGAGATTTGGCATTAGCGAGCGCAAGCTGATATTAGAGATAGATCCAGCGGTCTATGAGATGCTCACTGACCATGGATTTGATCCAGAATATGGAGCACGAACACTGCGCAGAGCGGTAGAGTCCTATCTAGTGCAGCCTCTTGCAGATGCGCTGATGGAGGCTAAACCGGATGCTCTGACCACACTTCATGTCACACTAGATAATGAGAGAAAACCAGTGATCAAGGTTTCTAAATTCAAAGAAGCAAAGCGTGAGTATGTAGGCTTCACAGAGATTTCTATAGATCATGCTGAGGTGCTGTTAGATGCTAGTGATACGTTCTTAGATAGAGCTGAAGATGCGGTAGAGGAGCTACGCGATGACAGTAATGACTACCAGAACATGCTCCCCTACTATGAATTAAAGGAACACCTAAGCCAGCTCATAGCTGAACAAAACCAGATGCAGCAGCAGATAGAAAACGAGCTCAACCCAAGATATACTCTGATCCCTCCAACTAGATTTGGCAAGCGGTCTACCAGAGTAAGGATAGGTAAAGAGTGGTCTGGTCAAATAATAGAAAAAGTCAGTGGCTCTGCTCCTGAAATCTGGCTTGGAGAGCTAGTCAATGATGCAGAAATACAAAATACGCTCGCATTTATGGCGGAAAACTTGATCAATAAAATGAAGCATATCGAATTTCTATTAGAAAAAATCAAGAACCTAGAAAGTCTAAAAATTGAGACCGTGGAGCTAAATTTTAAAGGACCACGCATGAACGATAAATACGAGTATCAGCTAGAAAAAGATTTGGTGAATGGCAGATGGAACGACTACACGTTTAACGGATCGCGTTCTTGCCCATGCACTTATTCTTATGAAGTCCTATGTGCCAAATCACTCTTTGCTCGTGAATCTGGCATTATTTTAGAACTTCACTATGAACGCTTCACTCAGCTAGAGGTAAGTTTTCCTGATGAGCCTGCTGTTGATGTAAATAGAATATATATCGGATCTAGAATGTTAGATTTAAGAACTGGAGCTGTATTTCAGCACACCGAGATACCTAAGCAGAATCACGGGACACTATGGCAGCTCATTTTACCTCTACTCCCTGCGCCCGCTGAGCTATCAAACATCCTAACGGAATTAGAGGGAGGAGCTAACTAATGGCTAAAACCTCTAGATACCAGACTGCCATCTGGAAGGATCATACAGGAACCCACACTGGATGCCTCCTCGATGACGCAGATATGGTTGCCGTGTCTAAATCACGTAAAGATGTGTTACAGCAGCTGAAAGATTTCATACAGTTTGCACATAAGAAAAGCGTGCCGCCAGAGATTGACTTCCTAAAGCCGAAACTCAGTTTCGTAAAGGTTAGCGTGTTTCCTGAATACAACGAGAACGACCGCACTTATGCAACCAGAGACTCCGCAAAACTAGTAATTCCATGTGTGATCGGCCAGCGTAACACTGGCTTACCTACAGCCTTTTTCCCTACCCTAAAAGAGAGCTTTGAGTTCCATGATGAAAAAACCTTTGATCAGCTATGCGAACACTATATTAGAGCCTTTGCTAAAGGAATGAGTCCACAAGAAATCTCTAGGTATCTACCACCAACTAGCATCGAGATAGAAGAACTAGCGGTGAACCTCAAGGATCAAAACACTCACTACAAACACAGTGAGAACATCAAGAGCCTGGGGCAGTTTGCTGATCATGCTGGCGGCAAGAACTTCCTGAAAAACAAACGCACTTGGGAACGTGATGAAGAGCTACACTGGCTCGAAGAAGTCTTAGCCAAAGAATCTAACAGTGTCTGCTTAGTGGGAAGCTCAGGCTGTGGTAAATCATCACTACTCATCGAAGCTGCCCGCAGAGTAGAACTCAAGCAGTTGCAAAATGGAGCCCGACACCGAAAACGTATTTTCTGGATGACTAATGCGGGAAGAATCATCTCTGGAATGAAATTTCTAGGACAGTGGGAAGAGAGATTCGAGCACGCAGTGAGCGAGCTGGCAGATATGGAAGGTGTTCTGTGCGTAGATAACCTGCAAGAACTCATCAAGCTCGGCGGACAGTCTGCTGAGTCTAGCATTGCCTCATTTATGCTACCCTTCATCCAGAATCAAGAGCTACGGATAGTGGTAGAAGCTACGCCAGAAGAAATAGATGCCTGCGACCGACTCCTACCTGGTCTGATCGACCAATTCCAAATACTTAAACTGGAGTCGTTTAATGAAGAAAAATCCAAGCGCATTCTCAAACGCAATGCCGATGCCGCGCTCCAGCAAGACAAAGTAAGCTTCGCCCCTGAGTCGATGGAAGTTATCTACCAATTATTCCAGAGATTCCAGCCCTACGATTCATTCCCTAGCAAAGTGATGCACTTCATGGACAACTTACGCGAAGAAGCGATCAAGTCGAATGACTCTATCGTAGATTGTGATCTGGTGTGGTTAAAATTCAGTCACCTCACGGGCTTACCCTTAGATTTCTTGAAGGAAGATATATCTCTCAGTGCGGACGAAATCCGTGAAAAACTAAGCGCTCAAGTCTTAGGTCAAGAGCCCGCTGTGCGTGTCATTTCTGATATGCTGATTAAGTTCAAGGCTGGCATGAATGACCCAGCTCGACCACTAGGAGTATTCCTCTGCTGTGGACCTACTGGAGTTGGCAAGACCGCATTGGTGAGCGCTCTAGGTGAAATGTTGTTTGCAGAAAAACCAGAGAAAGACCGCTTGATACGTCTCGATATGAGTGAGTATGCAGGCTTCGATGCTTCAGTGAGATTACTAGGTAATCCTCAGGGGCAGGGCCAGCCATCGGAAATGATCCGTAAGGTAAGGGCTAAACCTTACACGATACTTCTATTAGATGAGGTCGAGAAAGCATCAGATGAAGTCTTTGATATCTTGCTCAATGTCTTTGACGAAGGGCGTCTAACAGATTCATTTGGACGTAAAACATATTTCAATAGTACAATCATCATCATGACTTCTAATCTTGGCGCAGGTCTTGCCAGCAGTATGGGATTTACTACAGATGAAGAAGATGGTAGCGGACAGTCAGAGAGTGTGGACACCAGTGTGGTAAAGCGCTTCTTCAGACCTGAGTTTTTCAATCGCTTAGATCAAGTGATCTATTTCAATGCCTTGACTCAGAAATTGATCGAACTCATCACTCGCAAGGAATTAACCGAGCTTTCCCAGAGAGAAGGGCTAAAGGACAGAGGTGTGAGTCTAGAGTTTAGCGATGAGCTAGTGGAGCATCTCGCAAAGAGCGGTTTCGATCCAAAATACGGAGCCAGACCATTACAACGCATCGTGGAAAGCACTGTAACCGCAGCACTAGCCAAATACCTAGTAGCAAAACCAGAGCTACTAGACGAGAAGCTCGTATTGGGTCTGAGTCGGGACAAAAAAGAACTCCTGATAGAAAACCATTAATAATATGAAACAAGATTTACATTTAGAGGTGCTATCAATCACTCAGAGTCTAGAGACTACTCCTGGAGGGAAAGCTCAGGAACTGCACGAGCTATTGTTGTTTCCAGAAACCAATACCTTTGGACACAAGTTATCAAAAATTCATCCACATGCCAAATCTCTGGCTACTAAGCTGGTGGAAAATGAAGAAGCAAGCACCTACCACCGTAGAGCAGTACCAGATGAATATGAGGTGAAATCACTAATAGTCACAGTGAAATCTAACAGCCAGCTATCCAAAGCATGGTCGACCCCGATAGATCTAGACCTTGCCTACATAGAATGGAACCACGCTGACTCTGAGCAAGTGAATACCCAGCCAACCACCATTGCATACGTTCCATCGCTCCGTATCGAGGTCGTAGCACAGCAAAAGGACAAATCAAAACTGGTAGAAATGCTAGAGTCTAACATCCAGTTCGCGATCAAACGCAGAGGAATCACCAAATCATTATTAGAGATGGTGCTTTTGCAGAGATGTAAAGGCAAAGAAGGGATCACAGTTGAGAGATTACCATGGAACCCCACTCCCCTTACCTGCACTGAATCCTATAAAAAACAATATGGCTACGAGGAGAAAACATCTAACGTGCTCAAGAAAGTCGCTAACAGAATGCCGGCACAGAAAATGCGTCAAGTATTTGAACGCGCTGGTGAAGTCAGACAGTTGTTAGACAGTATCACAGGAAGACACCCTGGAAGCACCTTATTAGTCGGACCCAGCGGTACAGGCAAGACCGCAATTATAGAGGAGATGATCCGACTTCACTCATCTAAATTACCAAATGTTTATCAAACCAGTGGCTCCAGAATAGTAGCAGGTCAGACAGGATTTGGCATGTGGCAGAAACGTTGTACAGATATGATCGCTGAACTTCAAGTTCTGCCAAGCCTACTCTACATTGGTAATCTTTTTGAACTCATGCAAGTGGGACAATCCAGCCAAAGCTCAGAAAGCATCGCAGCTTTTCTGCGCCCTTACATGATGCGGGGCGACATTCTAGTAGTAGCTGAATGCACCGATGAACAGATCGTAGCGATCGAAACCCACGACCCTAAGATACTCGATGCTTTCACCCTCATGACTGTAAAGGAACCGACGAGAGAACAAGGTAAGACGATACTAAAAAATGTGGTTCAAAGCCTAAATGCAGATAGCATAGTTGCAGAGTCTGTAGTCAATCGAATCGATGCACTTTTCCGCAGATATTCTAGTTACTCCGCCTATCCGGGCAAGCCAGTTCAATTCGTTCAGAGTCTGGTGAAAAAGAAGTTACGAGAAAATGAAACCGCAACCGCCCCTCTAACTGAATCAAACGTAGTGCAGGAATTCTCCAGAGAAACTGGACTACCGGCAATGATTCTGGATGACACTATCACCTTCAACCCTGATCAGATAAACCAATGGTTCAAGCAGCGTGTGATGGCGCAAGATAAGGCCGTCGAAGTAGTGGTAGAAATGCTTACCACTGTCAAAGCCAGATTATCTAGACCAAGAAAACCTCTGGCATCATTTATGTTCATCGGTCCCACTGGTGTGGGAAAAACCGAACTAGCCAAAACTCTGGCAGAATTTCTCTACGGTAATAAAGAGCGGATCGTGCGGTTTGACATGAGCGAATACAACACTGCATTCTCAGCCCAGAGGCTGGTGAGCGATAGCTTTTCTCAGGGCGAAGGCATCCTTACATCTGCGGTCCGAGAAGAACCTTTTTCCGTGATTTTGTTAGATGAATTTGAAAAGGCAGCGCCAGAAGTCTATGATCTCTTCCTCCAAGTGCTCGGTGAAGGTCGTCTAACAGATGGTGCTGGACGATTAGCAGATTTCTCAAATGCTGTGATCATTATGACTTCGAACTTGGGTGCTAGTACTTTCGGCAAGTCATCCATGGGATTCAATGATGCGACAAGCGAGGCAGATTCAGACGCTCACTTCATCGAAGCCGTGAAACTGGCTGTGCGACCTGAGTTC
Source organism: Herpochondria borealis (assembly GCA_032274145.1). Classification (NCBI taxonomy): domain Eukaryota; phylum Rhodophyta; class Florideophyceae; order Ceramiales; family Ceramiaceae; genus Herpochondria; species Herpochondria borealis. The sequence goes on along the minus strand of JAVCKV010563706.1, from coordinate 15,449 downwards.
TTTAATAGAATAGACAGGATCGTCCCATTTCAGGCTCTGCAGTTAGATTCTGTTAGAAATATTGCTTTACGTGAATTAAAACTGGCTGGTCAGCGAGACGGTCTAGCCCATCGCAAAGTAACTATAAAAGTAGAAGCAGAATTTCTAGACCAAGTCATCCGAGATAGCCACGATCCTAAATACGGAGCACGACCTCTCAAACGCGCTATAGAATCATTGATCCTGCTACCCGTTGCTGAGTTTCTAAACGTAAATGATCGCTCTAACGGTAAGCTCACCGTGTCTGAAGAAAAGGACGCTGTAAAGTTCACTCCATCTCCACTAACGAGCACTGGAAGCTCTAGCTACCAATCCTATAAAAATCAGCTCTACGACAGAATTGCCATATCGAGCCAAGTCCGCAGACTACTCCACAAGCTCAATCAGAGCTCTATGGTTAGTGAACTAAAGAGTGAGTTATTCAGGATTCAACAACGGCTCAATCAAGCTCGCAAGAAAGAGCTAAAGAAGCAATCTAGACAGAACCTGAACCGACGCAAAAAATCAATGGATAGTGTCCACGAGGCTTATGATACAGAACTTCACCCACGCAAGGAGACACTAGGAATACTGTTAGAAAATATAACTCACTCCACAGATCAAGCTCTGAATTATGAAGAGAAATTACTTCAACTACTCTACAAACAAAGCGATGAAATTTCACCTATTCCTCAGTCTGATCTGAATCAGAAAAAATCGCTTGATCTAGTGATAGAGAGCTTTTCATGTTATCAGAACCTAGAGCCACGCATCATGCTCTACTTTAACTCTGACTCAGAAGCTTGGTTAGCAAACCTAGTGAAGACCTATGATAAAGTCATGACCAAGCGAGGAGCAAAAATGCAATTGGGGTTGATCTATAGAAAACCCGCAGATGAATTCATCGTGAAGAATATAGATGAAGAGACGAAAGTAGAGTTGAGGCTTATAAAGCCTCATTTCATGAGCGTCTCCGAATATATTCAACTCTACAAAAACAAACGAGACAACATAGAAAACACACCCAAACTAAAGCCAGTAAAAACATTAGCCATTGAATTCAAAAGCCAAGAAGCAAGCTTACTCCTACGCAATGAAAGCGGTCTGCATGTCATGATAGACAAGGAAGATAAAACCATCGAGCGTTGCTATATCACCGTGCAAGAAGAAAAACTAGCAGACATACTCATCCCCATAGAAGATGTAGAAATCCCATTAGAGCTTAATAAGATCGCAGTCCGTAGAGAGTTTCATTACCCCAACGGTTACCGAGATGCGTGGCTCTCAGAGAAAGGGTTAGATACATTCTGCGAGTATACCCTAGAACACTTACTCAGCGAAACCCTAATGAGACAAGCATCAGAATTATTAGATTAGTGAACTCCTTACTAAATCTAAAGCCCAGCAGGATGCCTCGCTTTAAAGCCTTTACCGCTTCTCGGCTTAGCTAACCACCTAGGACCTCCCATCCAACCTCTAGAACGGCCTCGTGCATCCAGTCGTAGTCCTCCTACCGTCATAAAGACATGACCTTTTCTAGCATAAACGGTGATCCACTTTCCCTTACCTGATTTACCATAAGACTTAAAACCCTTAGAAGGCATTGTACTATTCATCAAACCAGCATTTCGTAAAACATAGCTTACCGTTCCTGAACAATCATATGCTGAATCATTCCACCGCGCATGACCACCGCCCATCCTGTAGGGTTTCTGCTGCAGAGCATTACCCGCTACCACAGCTCTCTTCACCGCTAGAGGTGCATTTGATGGAGCAACAGCTCGCCCGTTAATCAAAACCACTTTTTTCCCACTCACATACGAGGGGCTTGAACCGCAGCTACTAAATGCGAATACCGCCACCAGAGCGATCATCATTGAAAAATAATTATTCATTCCTATTTTAAGTTTAGTTATTCTATCTATAGACATATTATCTCTGCATAAATTTACGCGATGTACGCACATATTTCTCTGCCCATTTCTTCACTTCGCTTTGCGCTTTGAGATCTAGAGTCCTTACCACTTTAGCTGGACTACCAAAAACCAAAGACCCCGGAGGGATAATCATCCCACCAGTAACCAGAGCCTGCGCACCGATGATAGATCTCTCACCAATAACTGCGCCATCCAGAATACAAGCACCCATACCTACCAGCACTTCGTCCTTAATAGTAGCGGCATGAATAATAGCACTGTGTCCAATAGTCACTAACTCACCAAGATAGGTACCATAGTCATCCGACAAATGAATCACCACGTTGTCCTGCACATTAGATTTAGGACCGATAACGATCTCGTTTATATCACCTCTTAGCGTTGAATTATACCAAACACTCGCCTCATCTTCTATCGTCACCCTACCGATAATATCCGCACTCTTCGCAATGAATGCTGACTCATTAATCTTTGGCTCGTAGCCATCATAAGTTTCTATTGCCATAATTAATTCTCTTTTAATTTATTTCTACTTCCAGGCTTCCTAATAAAGATCGGTATCAATAGAGGAAGCAAAACCAAAACCCCGATCACTCCTCCAGCATGCTGCCAAACCTTATGAGGAAATAACCCCAAGCTATAACTATTATTAGGTAGCTTCCAAGAGTCATCCATAAAGATAACCCAATGCAGAGCCTTAAATAAACTATGCCAATTGATCAGCATCCACACCCCGGCAATGATCCCTAACATTACAAAACTCGCAAAGCCAGAACCCCAAACACGACGCCAACCTACAAGCGCAAAACCTATCAACACCAACACCGCACTAACGGCTAAAACAATCTTCGCTGTTCCCAATAAGTCACGTACATCTTCATAGTGCGCCACTTCTTTTGCATTCATCTGTCTTTTAAATTTCAAGCTATCAGAAATCTCCTGATACGGTTCCTGCGTCCATAGCCCACCAGTGATTCTATTCGCATCTTCATAGTGTAATTCTTTGAGTTTGTCTTGCATCGCGGCCCTATGAATTTTCTCCCACACCATAGGATGTGACACCACCAGAACACTTCCCAGCAACAGCACCAACACTAGTGCCAGTCCGTAGATAGGGATCATCCATCTCTTTCCTTTTATCTCTTTCATATCAAATATCTTAGTCCTTAAATTTCCCTACCACCACCATACCCATTGCTAAAAAAGCACACAAAACCACGAACCAATCCCCCGCCAGAGCATAAAGCGTCCAACGCGGATTCACTGGCACGCGTGCATATCCAAACATATTTCCATCGGTAAAAATACTCCCGTCCTCATCTGTTAGAACTTGAGTCTCCTTCGTCACATCATCCACTAGACCTCCAGCAGTATCGATAATGCAACTCACACCCGTGTTCGCACAGCGCACCATCGGACGGCGGAGTTCTATCGCACGGAACCTTGCATTAGCCATATGTTGCTCAGCCGCCTTGCTCTGACCAAACCAACCATCATTCGTCACATTCACAATCATCTGCGGCTCATCTCTCACAAATTTGCGCGTTACCCGCCCCACAGAATCTTCAAAACAAACTGCAGGAATAACCCCCACCTCAACATCACCTACCTTCAGCGGCAAAGGATCAAAACTCGTTCCCGCTGTAAAATTCATACCTGGGTTAGATCCATAAAGCGCTCCATAGATAGTCTCTCTAAATGGTATATCCGGAAAATATTCACCAAACGGAACCAAATGCACTTTCCCATAAACATCCAACTTCCCAACCTCATAAAAAGGCTCACCCGCACCGTCTTCCCCCACTTTCTTTCTATCACTAGCTATAGCAATAGCATTGAAGTCTCTACCACCACTCATCATCATCCCTAGCTGTTCTCCCATCCCATTCTTGGTAATCTCACCTTCGTAAAAATTAGAACCAAAAATAACCGAGTGCTTCCCACCCTCTAGTAAATCATAATTCAAGATCTGTTCCGCCATCGGCAACAAGAACGCATTCTTAACTGAATCCTCATAAATCAGCCCATGAGTTAGGGCGCTCTCTGGTAAAATCACCACATCTGGCAGCTCTATTTGCTGAGCTTTTCCTGTCTTAGCAGAATTCTCTATCGCTTCACGATTCAACGTTTTAAATGCCTCCGCCACCTCACGAGCGAACCATTCGTAGTTTTTCACCTGCTGAATTTCACCACCCCACTTCTCGTTTTGAGAAATATTAGGCTGAAGTAAAAGCACTCTAACTGCGATCGAATCGGCCTGCTTACACTCGTTCATTTTCTTAACACCATAAATAAAACTCATCACCACCAGCCCCACCGTAAACACTATCTCCCAGTGCGCTTTAAATTTTCCACCAGCGCGAGCCTCATCCATCATCCTCTTCCCAAGCTGCACCAGCATACTACACACCAACATCGGCAAAAACGAAAGACCAACCACACCCACCAAGTCCGCAGCCTGAGCCATCGTCGCATTATCATGAAATGCCACCCCCAGACCGTTCCAAGTAAACCCGGTAAATAACCACCCACGCAACCACTCCAGCACCACCCACAGAGAAGCATGCATCACTGCAAACCTCATCACCCGCATCGAAGTCCCGAAGCCGCTCATCAGATCAAACTTCTTCTTGGAACCAGATAACTTCTGCTCAACTAACTCATCGATCCGCGACTTCTTCTCAACCACAGAATCAGTATTTCTAACCCTCCAAGGATTCCCCACCGTAGCCAGAAAAACTCCCCAGACACCAAAATACAAAGCCAAATAAACACTCAACCCAATCCAAGCAAACCACGCTCCACTTTGAGGCACGGTATCCAGCTCGCCCATCGCTAACAACCAGTTTACTGTCATCAACCAAAAAAGAAGACCACTGATCCAGCCCAAAAAGAAACCTCTACGTTTAACTTTAGGTTTCTTTGTTTCAATATCAGAACCACACCACAACGCCACCATCAGCGGCACTGCCCAGACCCAGACAAATCCTCCCACGTCATAACCAGGAAAGCACATCGCCAGCAACAAGCCACTTAGCAAAGCAGCTAGTATCCCCCAGAATTTCTTAAACACCATCATCATTTGAAGTTAACTTGGAGGTTATTCACCAAAATGTCGAGAGCAGGATTAGAGCGGTGCTGCATTGACAGAAACCACACACTTCTACTTTTCATCTCATTCCCATTACGTTATATAAAATCATGTCCCATCATGATGATCACGCAGCTGAACACACCCCTGAAGCTATCCACAATCGATTACACGAGCGCTCGGGTGGAGATTACCTAAAAGACTCAATTCTCGGCGCTATTGACGGCGCGGTGACCACCTTCGCCGTTGTTTCATCCGTAGCAGGCGCAGGTCTATCCAGCAGCCTAGTCATCGTCCTTGGTGTTGCGAACATGCTAGCAGATGGATTCTCAATGGCCGCTGGAAATTTCTCTGGCACTCGAGCAGAAAATCAATCCGCTAAGAAATATCGCCGCGAGGAAGAGGAAGAAGTAGATAACTACCCAGAAGGTGAGCGCGAAGAAATCCGCCAGATATTCAAACAAAAAGGCTTCGAAGGAAAAACACTAGAAAAAGTAGTAGAGACCATCACTTCTGATAAAAAACGCTGGGTCGACACCATGATCCAGGAAGAACACGGCCTCCCACTACACCCACCTTCTGCTATCAAATCCGCTTTAGCCACCTTCATCGCATTTCTACTGATCGGCACCATTCCTTTGATCGCCTACTTTCTAGACGCAGCATTTGACACATTTTCAGGCTCAGCATTCCCTGCCGCCTGCATCCTCACAGGCGCCGCATTCTTTGCTATCGGCGCCTTCAAGAGCCGCTTCACAGACCAGCACTGGCTCTCAGGAGGACTAGAAACATTAGCCATCGGAACCTTCGCCGCCGTCATGGCATATCTCATCGGCTACCTTCTCAGACCACTGATCCCAGATGGAATGTAGCTTACAACCTTCCAGCCACACTACCCCAGCCTCAACTTCATATCAGCCTCTATAGCAGACCAAAGTGTCTCCAGACCTTCAGCCACATCAGCCTGACTAGCAGCTAGATCATCACTTGGCTCATCATTGCCGAAGAGATAATATTTAATCTTAGGCTCAGTGCCAGAAGGACGAACGGCGAAAGCATTTCCATCTTCCATGTCCACCATCAGCATTCCTTGTCTAGGTATTTCATCGCCCTCAGCATCTTCATAAGTATTCGTAGCGAAATCTCTAACATTTACCACCTTCACACCCGCAAACTCAGTAGGATGATCCTCAGAGTATGACTTCGCAAGCCCAGCGATCTGCGCTGCGCCCTCAGCGCCCTCCATCACCACACTCTTGTTTACCTCTTTGTGGAACCCATACTCGCGATAAATATCATCTAATAACCCAGCCACACTCTTACCCACACTCTTCGCGTAAGCAGCTACCTCAGCGAACATAACCGTCGCCATGTTGCCGTCCTTATCCCGAACATAGTCACCACCCATATAGCCATAACTTTCCTCACCCCCGAAAACGAAGAATCGTGAATACTGCAACCTCAACTTGCGACTCTCATCCTCAGATAAATCACGGTAATCACCCTCATACTTATCCGCTGGAATTCCGTCCTCATATTTCTGTAACTTATCACAGATAAATTTAAATCCAGTAAGCGTATCCACCACATTAATCCCAAATTTTTCCGCAATCTTATTCTGCAAAGGAGAAGTCACATAAGTTTTAACCACCACAGCACGCCCCCTGTTAGAATCTGTTAAAATCCCAAGATCAAACATCGTCTTTATACGATACCACTCCATCAAAGTCCCCGTTTGGTTACCATTTAAAATCTGCATCACCCCATTATCATCACGCACTACAACACCCATTCTGTCACAGTCAGGATCAGTGCCGATAACGATTTCAGCCCCCTCTTTCTCCGCTAAATCCACACCCATCTGAAGCGCCGGAGCATTCTCCGGGTTAGGCGATACCACAGTAGGAAATCTCCCATCCTGTACTTCCTGTTCAGGCACTGTCAGCACCTCAAATCCCATCTCACGCAAAAGCGGCACAGCAATATGCCCACCAGTTCCATGAATACTCGTGAACACAACCTTCTTACTCTCGCCACCCTCTAGCAGCTCAGGTTGGAGCAAAGTAGTCTTCAGTTTATCTATATAACGCTGATCTGCCTCACCGCCCACGATAATTAGTTTACCCTGCTCCTCCTCAGGAAGCGCATCATACGCCTCACTCGTAATAGCATCCACCTCATTGATCACACCCGTAGCATGTGGCTCCACCAGCTGGCTTCCCTGATTGAAATATGCTTTAAAACCATTATCATGACTCGGATTATGACTAGCAGTAAGCACCACACCAGCATCCAGCCTCAACTCACGAATCAAAAATGAAACCTGTGGAGTAGCGCGCGCACCTACGAAAAGATAAGCGTCACACCCCAAATCATTACATATCCTCCCACAGAACTCAGCAAAGTCCCTAGAGAAATGCCGTGTGTCATGAGCAAAAGCAAACACCGGCTTACGGTCTATCCCTTCATTTTCAAAGTGCTTCTTCACATAAGCGACCATCCCACGGATCGCTCTCCCCACATTATAGAAATTCATCGTAGCTGAACCCACACAAGGAAATTCAGGTCGCTCATTAGGACCACCCGCACCTTCCTCAGCCTTAGTGACTACCTTACCTATCGTCCGCCCACGTAGCCCACCGGTTCCAAACGCCAGCGTCTTGTAAAATCTATCATTCAACTCACCCCACTCACCAGCATCCACTAGTTCAGTCACCGCCGCCTCAGCCACAGGACTGATCGCCCCCGCCAGATGATTCACAATATTCTCTTTTGATGATTCCAAAAGCTCACCACTTGCCACAGCATTATCTAGGTTTTCTACTAAATCACTCATATGCTCAATTTCTAACCATTCCTAAATCGCTTGGCAATCCTTCCCTGTGAATATTATCACACTAAAATCATCCTACTACTAAAACCTGACTTGGGATAAATTAGATTTTACACACCATTTCACCTAAAAAACAACACCAACACCTAGAACATCTCTACACAGCAGCAAGCCGTCAGAGTTTTCATAGTCATGAACCAACCTCATTTAAAGACTACCCAATACCTGATCAGCCCCTCGCTCAACGCGTGTAACGCCCAGGAATCAGTTACAACTCTCGTTTCATCCTCATCGAGCCATATTAGGCAGAGCCGAGATAACCACAAGCATTTTGCCCACTAAAGGACAGACCCAGGACAGACCCTTTTTCTTACGCATCACCCAGAGATAGCCTTTGTCTGCCTTTCCTGTTCCGGGGATGAGGTAGGGCATCGGTGTTTCGTCTATCTGAAGGAGGTTTAAGCTGCGGAGTTCTACGATTTGCTCTCTGAAGGATCGTTGTGACTGACGGTAGTGGGGAAGATGATCACAGTGCTTATCGATGATGAGCGCGGTAGCTAGCGCGGGGGTGATCATGGTGCCTGAGAATTTACTCTCAGGGGCTTTTTCTCTAACAGGTGGCCGGGACTCCCACGCTCCCGTCTCTAGCAAAAACATCAGATGCCCCCGCGAACCATGCCAGTAAGATTGAGCTTTGAGGTGTTTAACTGCTGAAGATGTCCTCTTTGCGCTTTGAGCGGTGCATGCTGGGATCGATCACTGCTTGCATCGCTGTCTGCATCTTTGGGACTGGGCAGTTTAGGAATTTAGCTAATGTTGGTAGTGCTGCTTCTGGGTTATGCACTAGTTCAGTGTAGTCTATGCTCAGGGCTGGGATGCCGCGAGCTATTAGCCAGGTTTTAGCGGCTCTCACTTGCTGGCGGTAGCCTTGGCTGGGATCTCCTTTAGGTGCGATCTGTCCTAGTGACTCTAGCATAAGCATATTTGCCTGTGAATCTAGAATTTGCTCCATCGGGCGCTCCATGAAGATGACACGATAGGATAGCTCAGATGGCTCTGTAGAGGTTTTATCTGAGTTAGTGGCTAGCTGTGCTTCTTTTTGATCATAGATAGGTAGTGACCTCAGCAGAGGTGCCACTACTTTGAGTGCGCTGCCTTTCGTTTCAGTGACCCATGCTTTATCTGCTGGGGTGGAGTTGAGTAGCTGCTTCACACTCTCGTGCTCGTAGTAGCCTTTTTGGTTTGATTTATCTGCTTCACGTTTGCCATCTTGATGGCTTTTTAGACCTGAGGCTTCTAGGATCTGCATCATCAGTGAGGTTCCTGAGCGTGGTAGGCCTGAGACGATGGTGATGATCTGCTCTTCTTCCACTCCATCTAGTTTGCTGGTATTTGAAGACAACTCTGGCATGGGCTGGCGCTCTACCATATCCTCACTGAGTTCTGTGGCTTGCTGTTTCTGCTTCTGAGATAGCTGCTTCAGGCGTTTCCTAGATTTTTTCACCTGTTCTTTGAAGAATACTGTCTGGTGAGGGTCTTTGTGGTGATATTGGGCTATCTGTGCTAGTGCACGCCATGATGGAGGATGCAGTGGTGCTTGCTGGAGGCAGAGCTTGAAGCAGTTTTCAGCTGCGCTGTGGTCACCTAGTCGTAAATACGCCATGCCTAGCATGTAGTGAGCTTTAGGATTAGCGAAGACGATCTCCAGTGCATCTTGTAGATGCTCAGAGGCAGCATGAAAGTCCTTCTTAGCCATAGCGATACGGCCTAGCCCTATGAAGCAGGTGGAAGACTCTGGCTCAAGCTTAAGACCAGCTTGATAGGCTACTTGAGCTTCATCCCAGCGTCTTAAGCGTGCTAGAGTGTTGCCTTTCAGCACTAGGCTATTGTGTCGTTCTCCGTGGTGTTCACTGAGTTTTTCTAGTTTTTCTAATGCCTCTGTATAGTCACCTGCGGATACATCTGCGGTGGCTTCTAGTGAGTGGAGTGCGTAGAGATTAGGGCTAGCATTGGAGACTATTTCGCGGTGGTTTTTGATATAGACTTGTTTCTCTTTATCTTCCATTGCCTCAATCGTCTCTAGATGCGCTTTATTGCCTTCTTCTGTGTCGAGCTTGAGTTCCTTGAGCGTGGTTACTGCTTCCTCAGCTTGCTGGATACGGCGTTTGATGATGATGCCGATGAGTTCTTGCTGCTCCTTATTTCTATGGAGTGCTTGATAACAGGTCGAGAGCTTGATCCCGAATCGATGCTCCAGTGGCCAAGTTTCATATAGACGTTCAAGGATTACCAGAGCTTCAGGATAAATACCTCCATCCATGCAAGACTGCGCTAGATTGTAATCCAGCTCCCGCACGGTTTGTTCCAGTGCTTTTGAATGGTCTGCATTTGGCTCATCGATGTATCCTAGGGCTACTAGTTGATCTAGCGCTGCCTTAGAGTCTTCTGGAGAAATGGTTCTGTCTGGTGAGTGCATGCCGTGGTCTCCTGGCACTTCCTCCCAGCTGGGGATGCTTTTTACTGTAGTGGCTTTGTCTTTGTAGAGATCTAGTAGCACTTTTCCATCCATGTCTTCAGCCACGGGCATGCCGTAGATGTGGAGGAGAGTAGGGCAGATATCCAGCAGATTGGCTCCGTAGATGGTAGCATTTTGTTTGAACTCTGGTCCTTTAGCTGCTAAGATACCAAGCTGACGATGCTCTGCGGCTGGGCCTGCGGGCTCATTAGGGATAGAGTCTAGGCGGAGTGCATCTGGGTGGAATCCGTGATCAGAGATGAGAATGATGTTGGTCTCTTCTCCTGCCAGATTCATCAGTGTGCCTAGCAGTATATCATGATAGCGGTAGCCTGCTTCTACGCAGTAGTTGAACACTTTGTAATCCCAGTCATCTATCTGTGGGCGCTGTGGTGGGTGGTATTTCATGAAGGCATGGCCGAAATGGTCAATCGCATCATAATACACGCTCATCAGATCCCATGGCTCATTCTGCATCAGAGCTGTCGCTGCTGAGTGGATGCTGGTGCAGTCTGCTATGATCTTGCCTAGTGATTGTAGGCGTGGGTCTTTTTCTAGTTTTCTGAGATCTTCCTCACTCATGTCCTCCATCGCAGGGATGAAGTGGGAGAAATCCTCTGAGGTGAGCTCCTCTGGGTGAAAGCGGAGGTCCTTGAGCTTTTCTGTGAGGCGTTCTGGGTGGACTGTTCCGGCAGGCATCTGCCAGTCCTCACGCTTGTTGGTGGTAGAGCGTTGGTAGTCATTAGAGACCATGATGCCTCGGGAGAGAGGTTCTGCTGGGTTAGACGGCCACCAGCCGATGGTGATGGTGTCCTTGGCATTTTGGTTTAGAATGTTCCAGATCGCCTTGCATTTCCGGCTGAGGTTAGTGACGGGGCGGATGGTTCCGCTTACGGGATCAGGCTCGGAGAATCCGTGGACGCCATGTTTATAGGGTCGCTTGCCTGTAGCGATGCTACTCCACAGCATTGGACTGAGGATGGGGGTGAGGGTGGTAATATTCCCCTTCACCCCACTAGAGATGAGGCGCTGAAGGTTCGGCATTTTGCCGTCCTTTAGCAGTGGGTCTATCACGCGCCAATCCGCTGCATCCCAGCCAATGAGTAGAGTTTTCATCGTTGAATATACGTATTTGTCAGCTATCTAGAATTACGCGACTGCACGACGGCGGCGCAGCAAAACACCAGCGGCCCCTAGGCCGAGTAGGGCAACGGAAGACGGTTCAGGAACCGCGGCGTTCAATATGGTCGTCGGTGCGTTCGTAAACGCATCGGCATTATCATTGTGAACGGGACGAGTTTGATCATCAGCATTATCAAAAACAAAATAATCAGAAACAAGGGAAGGAGATGTATCACCAACGACATGCAACCAACCACGCGTACCATTAGACAGGTCCCACGCGATCAAACCACTACTACTACCGAATTGTCCAGTGATGCTGCGAACCCCTCCACCTCCATAAGATCCCACGGTAACACTACCACCAGTCGAAACATAGTTAACAACACTCGCACCATCAACCGAAGAAAACGCGAACCCTCGGTTAAAAACCGCAATGGGAAGAGCATTCACCCACTGACCCGCGTCTGCCACCCCATTAAATAATGTAACCCCATCTAGCGATTGCGTAAGGTCATGATCGATGTAATCAATCCGAACAACTGTAGCGTTAGCAGAGTGAGCGGCGGTGAGAGCGGCGGTGGAACCTGCCAACCATTGGGCAGAATGACTTTTTAACAATTTCTTTTTTATCATTTTGTATAATCAGTTTGATGTTATATTTTTGTTTTTCTAGCAACTGGAAAGTCCAGCGGATAAAAGTGTTTGTCATCCTGCACGGGTTCTTGAGGCATAGGCTACTGAGTGTTTTGGTAATTGCCTCAAGGGTGTCTGATGGTGCTATGCCGTTGATACTGCCGCGTCCTTTGAGGTTATAACACTGAAAGCCTATTGCTCTACCATTGCTAGAATTTAGCCGCTCCATTAGCTGCTCATTGAGCATGTTGTATGGCGGCAAGATCCTTATCCTCAAATCGTTCATAGCCCTGTTCAAATAGGCTCACCACGCCACACCTCCACCCCATGTAGGTTTGGCTGTTTGGCTGTTGATGTAAAACTTATTGAAAATACTGAGTACCAGAGATTATGCATATCTATTATTATTTGTCTATTTTTTAAATACGGAGAGTGGGGCTAAATTATCCATGCTGGAAGCCGTCTTTGGAGCGGTAAGCAAGAAAAAGCGCCTGCTCCAAGAGGGAGGAATAATAAAAAGACAGACAAATTATAGAAGACGTGACGGATTTTTCGGCGAAAATAATTCTAGAAGGTAAATAAATTTTAATACAAACCTACCGCCTGCCTAGCACAAGCCAGAGCAAAACTAAACTTCCCCTTTGTCGGTCTGCTAGGAGAGATTTCTTTCCAGCCACGCTGAGCCCCATACTCTAACAACTTATCCGAAGGATGCACCATTGTATTATCTTCACAAATATCCAACATCGGAATATCCGCATGGCTGTCTGAGTATCCGAAGCTATTCTTCAGCACCTCTCCATCCTTCCAGCCCTCAGGAAAATGCGGCTTCATCCGGCCTAGCTTCACCCTCCCCTTATTATTTCCACCAGTGATATCAGGAAAAAACCTCATACGCTTCCCAACCTCGACCCGAGTACCATAGCAAAAATCAAACTCCATTTTCTCAGCCAAATACTTCACCCAAACCTCAGGGCTAGCACTATTCAAAATAGTAAGCCTACCAGCCTGCTTATGCTCTCTAACTATTTCCAAGACCTCCGCATACATCCCCTCCGGAAAAATCTCATCCACAAACTCACGCGCATATTTATCTAAAGTCTCCGCATCCATCAACGCTAGATAATTTAAAAACACCCGCTTCATCCCGCCTGCTCCAAGAATCTTAGTAAACGCCAAAAATGGAATCAGCCCCAGAATATGAAGACGTCTCAGCGGCTCGCGCTTCAGCACGAAATTACAAAACAATAACTGCGTGTCCCAAGGGACAATCGTCTGATCGAGATCAAAGAGGGCGTATCCGGACTGACCGGGGTTGTTAGATTCATTCATAAAAATTATGTAAATTTAATCACCTAAGCAAATACCAATCGCTCTCGCTGTGTCCACTACTTCACCAGCTGGATCCACAAGCCGCAGCTTATTCACTGCCTTCTCAATAGAAGCCGAGCTCACATGATAAGACTGGTAGCTCACCATCCTACCAAACCGTCCCTCCTCAGCTAACTTCACAGCCTTCACACCGAACCTAGCACCTAAAATTCTATCCAGACTCGTTGGAGCCCCACCTCTCTGAAGATGTCCCAGTGTACAAGAACGAGTCTCTTTCCCCGTCCTCTTCGCTAGCTCACTAGCCACATATTCTCCTATCCCGCCAAGTCTAACATCTGACCCATCCTCATTCTCATTGGTCAATAGCTTGCCATCTGGAGTGCGCGCACCCTCAGCCACAATAACCATCGAACTATGATTCCCCTTCGCCTCTCTCTCCTTGATATGATCCGCTACCTTATCGAGTGAAAACTCTATCTCAGGCAAAAGAATCACATTTGCACCACCAGCTATCCCGCCCCAGAGCGCGATCCACCCAGCATTTCTACCCATCACCTCTACCACCATCACACGCTTATGACTCACCGCCGTAGTATGCAGTCTATCCATGGCATCAACCACACATGACACCGCACTATCGAAGCCGAACGTCATCGCCGTAGCTTGCAGATCATTATCAATTGTCTTCGGCACGCCAATCACAGGAAAGCCTGCTTTAAAGAGATGCAGAGCCGTAGAAAGCGAGCCGTCACCACCCACCACGATCAGCGCACGTATCTCTAATTGCTTCATCGTTCGACTCACCTTTTCTATAACCTTCTCAGCTATTTCCGCCTTCGTTCCCTCGCCCATCTTCGCTGCAAAATGCCCTTTATTGGTAGTTCCTAAAATAGTACCGCCTAGCTTCAAAATCCCCACCGTATCCTCAGGATCTAGAACCTGATAATCGCCCGGAGGTAGAAGCCCCTCAAACCCATCACGAAAGCCTATAACCTCCCAACCTAGCTGACTAGCAGCCCCCACCACTCCGTGGATCACCGCATTCAGCCCTGGACAGTCACCCCCGCTATTTAAAATCCCTATTCGCATAAGCGATCCTTACCAAACCACTAGAAAGTTGCCAAGCCTTTAACCTTTTGTAAAGGGAGGCAACAGGGGCATATGACAGCTATTATTGTAGTTTGTCTAATTCCTTCTGAGCAGGCTTATAGCCAAACTCAACAGCTAATTTCAAATAGCGCAGAGCTTTTTCAGGATTGGGGGCTATTTTCTCTCCATGTAAATACCACGAACCCAGTGTATAACATCCATAACCATGACCTCGTTTTTCACAGCCCTCCAAGGTTTTCAACGCTCTAGTCACATCCTTTTTTACCCCTATGCCGTCTATTAAAAGTTCTGCATATCTAACCGTTCCAATTTCATGACCCAGCCTATAAGATTTCGCTAAGTATTTATGTGCCAGCTTGAGATCTTTCTCGATACCAGGCTTACCTTCCTGATAGTAGATCCCAAGATAATACATCGAATCTTTTTTGTGATGTGTATCTGCTAAAAGTCGGTGTAATCTAAGAGACTCTGCCAAATTTTTCTCAACCACCTCACCCTCGCTTAACAAAACTGCTAGCAACCCCTTGGCATCCAGTTCTCCCGCATCCGCGGCTTCTCTTATGTATTTAAGCCCAGCAGGGATATCTTTTTTCACACCTTCCCCCCTGACTAGCAGGTCTCCATACCATGTCATAGCAAGCAAATTACCTTTAGGCACTAGGCTGCCGTAAAGTTTGACTTTAGCTGCAGGCCTATCTTCCTCAGCCATGTGACGGATGATATATCTATGATAAGCAAGAATGGATGGATCATGCATTTTATCCACACCTTTTTGTAATACCTGAATCCGTAAGTTATTTACAAGAAAAGATTGTTAGCCCGCCTAGTATCTAGGTTAAGAGTTGTTTACGACAA
>JAVCKV010563695.1:0-10692 GCA_032274145.1 Herpochondria borealis | reverse complement strand
TAGCATCACAGTACGCTTTATACTACTGTAGCCTCTCTAGTAGGAGACAGATCATCTGGAGGATTGATTGTAATTGTATCAGGTCGCACTGTACGTTGCTTCATGGTACGTAGCAGCTACGCGTATGTCCTTCGCAGAAAGAACCCCCATATCACGCAAGACGCAGTCCTTCGTAGAGTGACCAAGAGGGCTGAAATACCTGCAATGTCCATTTTCGCGTAACTCCATGGAAGACGTTCTCTACCACCAAGTTCGGAAAACTCTGTCTTACTGTATCACATTTGTATCCAACCACGTGTTGATCCATCAGGAAAGCTGCCCAACAGGAAGCATAGTCTCCCGCTTATCGTCTCCCGCATAGGAAATCTGAAGTTCCCCCACAATGTCTGCGGGAGTTGTGAGAATCATAAAAAGTCAAAAACATGGCTGATGAAACTAGTAGCAAACTATTCGTTGGAAAAATCCCTTTTGAGACTACAGGAGATGAGTTGAGGGAAATTTTCGAGAAACACGGTACCGTTGTTGATTCATTCGTGGTCACGTCAAGGGAGGATGGCAGGTCTAAAGGTTTTGCTTTTGTCACCATGTCGAGTACGAGTGAGGCCGAAGCTGCCATGAACAATTTGCATGATACCATGGTAGGAGATCGGAATATCACGGTAAGCTATGCTAGTATACGCCCACCAAGCGGCGGCGGTGGTGGCGGCGGACGAGGACGAGGAAGCTACAGTGGAGGAAGAGGTGGTGGAGGTCGAGGAGACTATGGTAGAGGAGGAGGTTATCAAGGAGGTCGAGGAGACTATGGTGGTAGAGGGGGCTATCAAGGAGGCCCAGGAGGCTACCAAGCAGATGGCGGGAGGGGTGGAGGAAGCTACGGTGGAGGAAGCTACGGTGGTGGAGGAGGTGGTTACTAAGGAGGTGGAGGAGGCTACGGAGGTGGAGAAAGTGGAGGTTACGGTGGTGGAGAATACCAAGGAGGTGGAGGAGAGTCCAGCGGAGGAGGCTATGGAGGGGAGAAAGTGGCGGAGGCTACGGTGGAGGTTACCAAGGAGGTGGTGGGGGTTATGGCGGTGGGGGAGGCTATGGTGGTGATGGAGAAAGTGGAGGAGGTGAGGAGACTACCAAGGAGATGGAAGTGGTGGAGGCAATAGCAGTAGAGGAGGCTACGGAGGTGTTGGAAGCGAAGGAGGCTATAGTGGGTAATACTGGCTAGACGGCGGGTTTGGCTAACGAGGAGCATATTCACCGTATCTTGCTTCTCTAGAAGTAGAGTAGAAGATCTAACTCATCTAGTGGCAACATACGAGGCAGCCTCTTGATACTCTCCGTGTAAAAGAAAGCTGCACTCTACTACTAATACGGTCGAAGAACAATCTCACTTCTCTGTGACGAAGAGGCGTGTGCACCTTGACTTTTGGGTTCTTTGGGCATCATCTGTATTAGAGCTATGGGCTCGTAGGTCGGAAACATCTTCTCTCCTCCTCTGAACAGATTTATAAAAAGATATTAGCACCCGACAGTTGACAGTACATGATGTGTGTTTCATTCCCGTCGAGTGAGTCATGAGTGACGTGTGTCTTACTTTCTCATCTTTTGCAGTTCAACCATGGTGCAACAGTCTTCAACCCACTCTCAACACTACTAATAAGTTCTGCTTCTATTACACACACAACAATCGTAACCATGAGCGCCACTGTTCTGCTGCTACTACTCCTCCCTTGTGTCGTTTGGAGTTTGTCGTCGTCGCTTCAAATGAACAACAATCGAGTTGCCGTTGTAACTGGAGCTTCTCGTGGTATCGGAAGGGGCATTGCACTCGAGCTTGGGGGTCAAGGATACACCGTTTACTGTTTGGGGCGAAGCAGTCGTCGCACGTCTTTGCCACCCGCCAAGCAACGTGCCGTCGCAGACGGCTTGGATGTCACTGTGGAATCCGCAGCCGAGCACATATCCAACAATAGTGGTAAAGGCATTCCAATATCATGTGATCTAAGTCAAGACGGTGTTATTGAAGATGTTCTAGACCGAGTCATGACAGAACAGGGACGATTGGATGTATTGGTGTGTGCTGCCTACACGACACCTCCGGAAAACTTGCGAGCTGACTTTTGGACTCAGGTACATACGTTTTCGTTTCTTGCTTCAGCTTCTTTGTTCTACCAATGATGTTCTAATCACCCATCACTACTCGATCTTTGCTCAATCGTGCGCGCTTAGAGTATGGACATGTGGGATGCCGTCAATGGTGTTGGATTGCGACAAGTCTATGCCGCGTGTCGAGCAGCAGCACCCCTCATGATCGAAACAGCAAAACAATCACCCCAACCTCCCTTGATGTGTCTAGTCTCCTCATTTGGAGGTAAGTCGTACACGTTCAATGTTGCCTACGGTATCGGCAAGGCAGCAGTCGATCGCATGGCGGTCGACATGTCGTATCAACTCAAAAAGCATGGAGTTGCAACCACGTCCATCTATCCAGGTCTCGTGCGCACTGAAGCCAATCTGCAAATGGTGGAGGACGGCACGTGGGATGAAGCGAGTGGTAATTTGGATCTATCACAAGGTGAAACACCAGGGTTTTCTGGAAAAGCCGTTGTTGAGTTGGCATCGCTGTCAAAGGACGACATGATGTCACGATCGGGCAACGTTGAAGTTGTGGCGGAGTTGGCCAAGGAGTTTGACTTTGTAGATGTTGACGGCAATCGACCGCCTTCGATTCGCAGTCTACAGTACCTGCTACCCAACTTTGTCTTTCCACAAGTCGAAAAGGAGGCTGGGAAACCCGTACCAGATTGGATCAAAAACAACATTCCCGATGTCCTACTACCCTGGTCAACCTTTTCATCAGGTCCACCGCCAGAAATGGATAGTCGATAGAATCTAAAAGAAGCATACTGTGCAGAGGGCACACGAAGTATTACTACCTTATTGTCTTGGAACGAATACCTACGCGACCTGCTGGATTGTGTAATATAGCTACGAGTTGCGTACAACCGTAGTTTGACTGCGCTGCTGACTATACTGTACTCCAGACGTGTGTTGGAAGATTAAGCCCTCTACGGAAACGGCACCTACACATCTGCGTAACCCCGCTATGAAAGCGGAAACCTGCCATGAGTAAGTGGGGAGGAGGACTCAGAAGTATCTTATATAGCACTACTTTATAGTGTTTATGAAAGAAAACCAGAATGGTGGCTTGTATTCTTGTGTGCCCTCACCCCTGTTCTGTGTTGACCACCTCCCGTTTTCCTGACTGAATTAATCATCAGCAGTACTTTAGGGCATCAACAACAAGGGATGGGGTGGTCGGGGAACGAAGTGAGCTCCATCTTCGTGTGCAAGCAGCAGGCTATCTCTGTGTTCCATTATCGTCCTGTGTTTCGTATCGTTCTTCTTCTTCTTGCACATGATTGCTTTCATGATCATCTTCACCACTGGAGACTTTTGCTTCTTCTTGTAGAAAGTAGCATGCGAGGATCGATGAGAGCTGTCATCTATGGTGGTGGTCGATACATCCGTCTTCATTCTTGTTGTTGTTGATGAGCGATGATGATGTACGACTGGTGGTGAAATTGCTTCGATGAAGTATTCGTAGGACACGAGATTGTGAGCACTTTGCCTGAATAGACACATGCTGCATGCGCAAAAGCAGTGGCAAAGTCGATAGGAACATCTTTTTTTGATTTTTGGTCCTGGTCACGGCTTCTCTGTTCACAAGATTGCTGTCACGATCATTCGTACGAGGTGTCACCATCAATAATTGTAGTGAACTATTTCGATCAGAGCTCCTGAAACATCTTGTCGAAGAACATACGATATGATGAGAATGAACAATCAGCGTGAAACCAACACAACGACTGCACTACTCGAACGTTTAACGATACGATCGATTGATCTGTGGATGCTTTGATGTGACGCCAAAAAGTCGAAAAGAGACAAGTACTTCGACCTTCCCCAATCGGACACCCTCTTTGGAGACATCACAAGAGGTATTCTAGCTCTCTACAATCGCGTCTTTGCTTCTCTCTTGTTGGAAGGAGTTTACGAGAAAGCAGTGCGAAATAGTATATTTCTCGAATGAGAGACGGTCGACAGCACCTCTAGTAGTGCCTTCTTCTTCGCCACCTCCGAGATTCGTCAAGGTGTCATATACCAGCGGCTCCGTCTGTTAAAATCGTCATGGGCTTCTTGAAAGACCCTTGAAGACTCGATGTTGCCTTGCTTGACAAGGAGGAGCAAAATATCTAGTGCTTTGCGTAGCCTTGTTTTACGACGCGTTTTCCAGGAGCGGCTGCGTTGAACCATTACATCTGGCCCGCTCCGCTCCTAAAAGTACGGCAAAAAGCAAGTCTACAAGCAAAAGGGAACCAGAAGTCCAAAGGGAAAACAACTTAGAAGGCTCAGGTATATAAATTCAATATCATTAGTTTCGTCGTTGTCTGTGTTGAAAGTTTCTCTGTTCGGAAGGCCTTGATTCCGGGTTGCAAGAAGGCAAGGACATGGTGGATTAGCAGAACGTGCCACACGAAATCAAAAAGTTTGTATTTGGAAAGTCGAATGGAGGAAGACCAATAACAATACTGTGCTCGCTTGGTCCTCTGATATTAGCCAGTGGGACATCTGTCACAACAGTGTAAGAGCCACCACGGAGGTCGTTGAACGCGTAGTTGGATCCTCGGGTTTCAGCGATTTTCTCACCCAAGCTGTTGAGTAGCCTGATAGTAGCAATAAAAGGGGGGCCGGAGAAGCCTACTTCCCTTATGCTACCAGAAATCGATCCAAGTCGAGCTGCGATAGGACTTTTGGAAGGGGCCTTGGAGGGTTCCAACGAAGCAACGGGTTCCAACGAAACAGGAACCCACGATGGACCATCACTCTCGGTAGGACTGCTCGAAGGACTTTTGGTAGGGGCCTTGGAGGGTTCCAATGAAGCAACGGGTTCCAACGAAACAGGAACCCACGATGGACCATCACTCTCGGTAGGACTGCTCGAAGGAGGAGCAGTTGAGGGGTTCGAACTGACGGGAGTGCATAAATCCAAGCTGGTTACAGCACCAGATGTTGCGAAGGTGATCTTGACTTGCGTTGCATCCTGTACGTTGATTGGAACAATCTGGACACTATTATCTCCCAAACCTTGCGCATTGAAGACTCTGATGGACGATGTAGTTGTCGTGGCTACGCTGATTGAAGTTGCGATTGCTCCAGGCTCAATGTCCATGAGACCCACAGAGCGCACATCAGTCGGGTAATCGAAGTTGAAGGTAATCGTGCCACCGCTTGCATCATCATCAGGGATAATACTACCTTGCTCTTGAATAATAAGGACCAGACCTTGCGGAAGACAATTCTCTCCGAACATACCAGGGGCACCTCCTGCACCGACGCCTGGTCCAGAAGGGGAACACGCCACATTCGGACTTCCCAGGTCAGGGTCACCTGCGCCTTCGATTCCAGGATTCGCAGTGTCAAAGAGTCTGGGTACGACGTTTGGACCAGCTCCAGTGCTGGCAGAAACGTGGATGCCGTATTCAAGCCATTCTGTACCGTCGATGAAGCCACCAGCTATCAAGCTGCCGTCGCCGCGTGTCTCGAAATCAATCAAAACGGTAGTGCAAGACTCGTCTGGGGTAGGTGGATCGGTAGGAAGAGGTGGATCGGTAGGAGCACCGGCGGGGCAAAGCACTGGATCACACTGCCAAGTCCTGAAGTTGCAGGCGCATCTTGTATCTGGATATGGGTCTCCATCACAGACCTGATCTCCAAAGAAGCAGGTCTTTGGCTTCCGAGAGCAACTGGAACCGCTTGTTGGAGGTACGTTTTGACGCTTTTGGCACTGTTGCAGATTCACTCCGACAAAGGTGGATTCGATTCGTGGCCACCAAGCAGGTTGGGCAAATGCACTATACCCCGTAAGGTACGATGCCAAGAACAGAACCGACAAGTTGCACTTCATTCTGGCGATGATCACTAATCTTGTTGGATTTGTAGTATTTCGCCCTCTGCTTTTGAGGGTTTCCAGGACGACGATCCTTAATATTGTGAGCTCTCGTGGTGTGGAAGATCAGTAGATACTCCCAAACTTTTGTTGCTTTAGCGTTTTGGGGGTTGTCATGTCGGTTCGTGATAGGCAGATGTCCATCGGTCGTAGAACAAATATCTATGCTTTCCTGAAAGATACTGCTTGGGCGTGGGTTGCCATAGCATCTATCTCAACAGGAATGTGGATGGGAGTGAAACATCGAACCCCAGTCGTAGGTACATAGTGAAAATAGGAGATGAGGAGTTGATTTGCACCACAACTTTGACACCGCCTAGCGGTACTGTACCAGCTGGCATCTCTGACAGCTTCCAAGCAGATACTCTCATAGGCTCGGGAAATAAAGGGACGCCCAAGTGCAACTCTCTCTAGAGATACTGCTTTGGATGTGGATGGGAGTGAAACAGACAAGTACAACTGAACGCTAGTCGTAAATACGTCGAGTGAAATACAAGATAAGAGCTGATTCGGCACCCCAACTTTGACACCACGCCGTACTTGCTGGCATCACTCTATTATGCATACAGGGATGCAACGACACCCAAGATACTATACATCAGGCAGAAAGCATTCCTTGTGGGGTTCTGTTTTGACCATTTTACACTGTTTCACTGATGGACCAACAATGCAAGAACAAGCTCCTGTCCATGGTCGCGTAATGCAACAGGCCCTGTCCGTGGTCGCGTACGTCGTACAAACTAATGATCGCAGGGCTGGTGGTTGCCACGACACGGCTACATTTTGGCACTAATGTACCGGTAGAGCTATTCCCTCTACCATGGATGGGTGAGGAGAAGCGCGAGGTTCTCGTGCCTGGTTTGAATCACGAACGACCTACCACCCCAAGACCAGCCAATGCTACATCGCCCTGCCCATGATGGTCCTCGCCTACCGTACAAAATGATGATGCGAAACAGATGTTGCGAGAGCAGGGCCGCAGGACTGGGACTCGTGACACCGGGCAGATCCCGACCACAGTATAGTGTGCAGGTACTGCTGTGCTTTCCTGGAAGATAATTCCCATCTATGAATCGGGGCTTGTGCCACTGGGTCAAGATGTACTCAAGCAACAAGGTAAGGCCTCAACGTTGTTGCCGAACTAGATTCATTCGATCGATCCCACCGAGGCCACCACGACCGCGGCGCGGGCGGAAGTTGCTTTTTGAAGTAGTTGCTCAGGCCCCAGCGAAGGCTCTCCGAGGACTTGGTCTTCGGCGTCCTTGAATTGATAGGAGCTTTGGAGAAGAAGAAAGGCAAGAGTTCATAGGCGTACTACGACAGCAGTAATCTTGTCGATTGCGCTCTCTTTCTTGTTTGCGGGTGTGAAATAAATGAACAGCACCTGTTCGAAACAGAATCAATCAGCAACTAACAAACAAACCTACTCCTTGGCAAGACCTCTTGTGTCGCAATGCCTCGCGATGATTGTACTTTTAGCGTTCCATTGGAGCTCATTTTCAATACTTGACGGGAACCACGATATCGATCGAGGGCAATCGCGGGTGTGCATGGAGCCAGGGACGACAGTCTCTTGCTACGTTCCAAATGTGGCCTCAGTGTAGAGGAGGAACAAGTTGAAGAGGCCCTATATGACTTAAGAGTCAATGCTCATATCAGACTGCTGATGGCTACGATCGATTGTAGTCGCTTCAGCATGATTCGTACCAAATTGGCATTGCAGTGATGCATTTGGGTGGGATAATAGTCACAGACCTCTTTATTGCACTCAACCGCCGAGGGCACAATGGCTGCTACTGTAGACTATGGAATCCTGATATCCTCTATCTACTACGCTGTGTCATTCATTGTCACAGTTGATTAATTGAGGCTCTCAGCTTTTTGTAGGAGTGTTTGGAAGCTACATCAAAAAGCGACTTCCTATTACAGCTGAAGCTTGCCGGTCCTAACGGTATTCTGCCTCTGCTCACACACTGTAGTGCACGTGCAACAGCTAGCTTCTTTGCAATCCGATCTTAGTCATCAGCCTTAGGTTCTCTATACTACCAAATCAATCGTTGCACTTCGATCCGACTCTCGTTCCTTGAACCGTTGAACACGTTCCAGGAGACTCGACTTTGTTAGGTCCACACGCTTACGTGTCGATGGTGCATATCGATTGGGTCTTTCGGGCGCAGGACTGCTCTCTTGGTGTGTTGCTTCTAGACTTGATACAACTTCTTCCACAAGCAACAAGTCCTCGAATACTGCTTCTTCGACGATCACAATGTCCTCCTCTTGCTCTGAACTAACACCACCGTCACTGTTCTTATACAATCCCAACAACTTTTTGGCTCGCAGCTGCTTGGCTCGGACCTTCACATAGGACTCACAAATTGCATCGACGGCACTCGTAGTTGGATACAACGACGATCCATCGGTGCTGCTTTGTAATTCACCTTGAATTTTTCGCAACATTTGTGCCTTCTCACAAGGATTGCCCTGACGAATTTGTTCCACAGCATGCTTCAACTCGCGTGCTTCCAGTACCAACGTGGCAGCCGACAGAGCACCACCGGCAATCTGCGCAAAGCGAGCTGACCGCGCAATGTTAGTTGAGGCGCGCGTCATGAAGCGACTGGCCGCGGCTCCTTCTTGGACAGCAGCAGTGCCCAATTGAGCAATTCCAGTGGCGGCGGTCGATCCCATCATGACACCTGCGGTAGTCGCAGCCTTTTGAACCTGTGCATTGGTCACGTCAACGCCGCCATTCTTCTTGATATTGTCTCGTGTCAAGGACAGGACGGCTCGATCCAAGTACGGCAAAAGAGTTCGTTCTCTCATGTTCCTCGTCGTTTCGAGTATACTCTGCAACATGCCACGGAGCGCCAGAATGCGATTGGCCACTTGCTGAGGTTCCGAAAAGAACTTTTGTACTTCTGACCCTGTCTGCACTGCCGTGGCACTCCCACCGCACACGAGCGAGGCGATCAAGAGGGGAGGCCCGGCTGGAGTCAGAATAGTACAGGCAGCCGCCACACCGAGGGCTCCACTGACGAGGCCAACGGATGAACTACCAACACCGACTTGATTGTAGCGCTGCGTTTGTTGGTCCAACGAGTTGGCAACGGGTAGTAGCACGTGATGCGAGGAATACTTGAGCAGCAAGAGGGCGCGATCGTACAAGTCCACCAAGTGAGCGGCGCGCTCTTTCAAGACTGCAGCATCTTGCAAGTCGTCATTGTCAAAGTCAAACTCAAGGCTTGTCACACAGTCGTTGCAAAGCGTAATGTGTTCTTTGCGAAACGTGGCGGATGCATGGTTGTGACAAGTAGGTGATCCACACAAGAGACAAGGCGGAGCATTCTTTTTCATGGATTCAACCATCTTTTTATTGTTGGTATTCATGATCTTCTGACTATCCATGCGAAACTTGTAAAGAGCCGGAAAGAGGGGTTTGCCTGAGGGTGTCGAGAGGGCTGGTTTGGTATTTTCGAATTGCATCAATTTCGGAGGCCCCTTGGTTACCAAACAACGTGTGCACATATCAAAGTCAATGGCTCGACCCTTGCTAAACACTATTCCAGCTTCGCTGCACTCGAGTTCTAGATTGAGTTTTCTCATCTTTTCAAAGGCTTCGTAGGCGTCATTCAGTTCCATGGCAGAGGGCAGCGTGGAGCGTTTATTGCTGCATGCATGATCCTCAGATAATAGCAATGGTTGTGACGGGTCGCCTTCTTCGGAGTTGACTGAAGACGGTGATTCTTCGTTCGGGCTGAGTAACGGTTCTTCTGTCTCATCCTCAACTGGATTATTCTCCTCAGTCTTGTGCAACGGGGGATCACTCGCTTGTGTGACGGGGACTACTTCAGCATTGTCAGGCTCTTCGATATCTTGCTGAGTCTCGTCCTCATCGCTTCTTACATAGTCTGTTATCAACTCTTGACCAACGGCAACTAATACAGGGGGTGTGATTACTGGTGCACTCATGAGTATCGTGCTTCTGTGTTTTGTTTATGAATAATGAATTTATGGAATGAATGAATCGCACCCGACATCATCAAACATGCGAATGGAAAAGAACACGTTGAACCATGCCTTTGAAGCACACTGGCTGCAAAAGCTCGCCAACCCGAAACACGACTTGAGAAAACTGGAGCCTCCGGTCAATACAAACGTTGAATAAGTTTTCTAACGGAGTATACCGGAAGCCCCTGTACTTTCAGATTAAATTTCGAAAAAATTCTCCGAATGCATGAGCGGAGACGAATGAATGGTTGCCGTGCGACATCGGATGCATGTCTGTGCGTGAGTGTGCTTTAAAATGCTTCTTGGTCGCCAGTAAATGGATGGTTGCCGTGCGTGCAACATGGAGAAACTCATGTTGTCTGTGCGACGTGCTACTAGACTGCTCATGCAGTGTTTATAGTAGCCGCTAGCAGTTTGGTCGCCATCCAGCACTTCATTGGTCACCCCCATCATAGCGTATCGCCCAGCTTTCAGTCTATTGTGCGTGGGGTGGTTTAACTCTGAGTCATGGATTGGGTCTCCTTTCTGGCTGTGGACACTCTAGCGGAGCAACAAGGCTGGCACTTTTGTCCCGACAGTGCTTGGTTACTTAGCAGGTGCAGCGGCAGTTTGCTGGCTTCTATTTTTTTTTAAATATTGACTTTCTAGGTGATTGAGTGCATGGATGGCGCAACCCCTAAACCCAA
>JAVCKV010563684.1:0-10692 GCA_032274145.1 Herpochondria borealis | reverse complement strand
CCCAAACCCCAAACCCCAAACCCCTTTGATATTTATTTTCAGTTATTTTTTAAATAATAATTTAATGAAATTTATATTTTTCTTAATTTCTTTATCAACATCAAATCTTTTACAATTCGACTGTGGATTAGCAATAGAACTAGAACCTTTAAGATATGTATGGGTTACCAGATCTCTTGAGGTGAAAGTATCTTTAAATTCAAATTGCATGAGACTCAGAGATTTTTAACTCGAAGCATTTTTCAATTTCAAAAATAGATTATCAAAGACAAATCATCCAAAAGTATTAGAATTAAATATTTTAGATAATGTTTACAAGTTCAAATTTAAATAATAAAAGGAACAGGATCTTAATACAATATTAAGACAATTCTAGTATGTATAATCTTAATTAGTTGTTTCGGGTGGAAGTGATAAATTCAAAGACATAGCTGGACCAAATCAATTTCTTTTACCTCAAAAAATAAGCAATTCTTTTAATATCATAAATTTGAAAAAGCTTTTATTAATCGATGGAGTGATAGAATGTAATGCAACCAAAAAAGTAATGAAATGTAGATTAATTCCAAAAAGAGAATGAATAATTTAAAATTTATTAATTAGATTAAATTATATTAATAATGAATGATTAAGAAAATGAAGAAATAGTTAAAAAATAATAGTTGAATAAAAAGTTTATTTTATTTATAAAAATATACCCAGCTGTACAATAATAATGAATTATCTTCATCGCAAATTAATATCAAGTAAAAAGTAATTTAAAAATTCATCTAAAGATTTAGAATAGGAAAAAAAGTTAGAACAAGTACTGATAAGGTACAATCATCATTTGATTAATTTAGAATCTTTGAAAAATAATCATTTCGTGAAGGAAATTTCTTAAATGACTGAAGACTTTTAAAGAGATTTTGTATTTTTAAATTGTGAAATATAAAAATATCGAATGGAAATACTTAATTTAGAAGTTTCTTTTAAATTGAAATAAAAATATTTGAAGAAATTGGATGTGGAATATTAATAAAAATAAAAGATATTGTAGTATTAAAAAAATAAGATTAAAGAATATAATTAATTTTCCAATAAAAGTTTGAATGTTTAAAAGTTTAAATCATTTTTTATTAATAGATTTAATTTTTGTTCGGTAATTTATTAACCTTGTCTATTAAATATTTATTTTATACTTAAAGATGTGATTTTTTCTTCTTTCTTTAAAAATTAAAATAAAAACAATTAAATTTCATTTATTAATAATAAATTTTAAATATCTGTTATTATAATAATAAACTGGGAATATTATAATATATCTTCAATTGAATTTCCTTAATAATATTTTTTAAAATGCGATTTATCAATTTCAATATTTCTTTATTGGAAAAAATAAATTATTTCTTCATATTATAATATACCTAATTTTGATAAATTAATAAAATCAAACAATTAGTAACATTAATAGTTATCATCAAAATCTATAAAATAATTATAGAGTATTTTAATACAAAATATTTTCATATCATTTTTAATAATGGATTTTTTAAATAACTCAAAAATATTAATATTATGAACATATTATTAAACAATTTCGTATTATATCATTTTAAAATCTTAAAACCATTCATCTTCTAACATTTCAATAAAACTTATTCTTCATTCAGCTTTTGGTTGCAATAATTTTTTCAATAAATTTTTCAATTATTTTGATAATTTAATCTTATTATATTAAATTTTTTTAGTTTGAATTTCATATAATAAAATATTCAAATTTTTTTCATTGTAAGGATATTCATTTGTTACCATTTTAAATAATAATATTCCCAAACTCCAAATATCACATTTATAATCGTAGTTAGTTTTCATTATTATTTCTGGAGCCACATAATAAGGAGTTCCCAATTAACTTTACATATTTTAGATATCACCTTCAAATGCCATTCCAAAATCAATTAATTTTATTTTTTATTTTTTTTGATTCTTGAACATAAAATTTTCTAATTTAATATCTCAGTGTACGATATTTTTATTATGTAAATATTATTGGGATAAACAAATCTAATAAAATATTTTTTTTGCTTCGTCTTCTAAAATTTACCCACATTTGTTTAAATAAGTTTTTTAATTTCCACCACTACAATATTCTTGAATTAAAAATATTTTCTCTGGAGAAACAAATATTTCTAATAATTTGTTAATATTTGGATGGTCTAATCGATTTTATATTTTTAATTCTTTTTCAAACAAATGAATATTTTCATTTGAAGTTATTAAAATTTTAATTGCGAATTTTTTTTTTGGATTGATTTTTAAATATCCAAGTTTAACTATAGAAGAATTTCCTTTTCCTATAATTTTGTCTTCTATTATATAATAATCATGAATGTTTTAGATAGAATATAGTTATTTTATTGGTGTATTTAATATTTTTCTATCTTTGAATAGCCTATAATATTTTTTTTATAATTATTTTTGCTTATGAAAGTATTTTTTTGAGGAATGTTTTTTATTACTGCAATTTCCCATATTTATATTATTAAAACATATTGAATATTAAAAATTTATTATTAAAATTATTTTAAGTAAATTACATACAAAAAAGAATAATTAATTTATATCTAAAAAATTATATTTGAAATCTGTTTTAAAATTTCAAAAATATAAAATTAATTTAATTAATTAAAACTTATAATGGTAGAAGTATTTTTTGTACATATAAGAGAATTACTTCAATTAGAAAATTTTATTAAAAAATTGAATAATTTTGGAACAGTAATAGAGTATTCATGGATTGTTATCCCGTCAATATTAGAAACAATAATTCCATAATTTTTAGCCATAATAAAAATTGAAATCAAAGAAAGTGGAATTAAAAAATTAAACAACGATGACTCAATCAAAAAATACTTTTATTGGCTTTCATCTCATTTTTAGTAAGACTATCATTTATTAGACATAATAGACCAAATGGGTATTAAAAGTGATAACTATTAAAAATGGATTGAAAATAATAATCCCATAGATATAATAAAATTATACAAAAAAGATCTCAATGAAGAAGAAATTTTAGACAAATTATTTAAATTAATCTATTTTCAAATAACAATGAAATTCAACACACTATAAACAAAAAATAATATTAAATATTGGTTGAAATAATTAGAAAATAATGATTCTATTTATTTGTAATTACCAGTTGAACCAGAAATTATATCAGAAGAATTAAGTCTGAATAATACATTATTTATGAAAAAATAAAAATTGATTATTGTTTTATTACAAAATGAAAATGAATTAGAAATAAATTTTTTTAATAATTATTTAAAATTAACAGAAGGTATCAATTTTGTATAAAATAATGTTTAATATCTTTTATTAAATAGATATAAATTTGTATAATATTTTGTCAATAAATATAAACTTTTTGATTTGAAATTAGAATAAATTCATATTGGTATTAATTATTTTGAAAGTTTTACAAATAAAAGTATATGGAGCTTAGAATAAATAGATATAAAAGAAGATACAATTAAATTATAGATTTATGAAGATATATAAAATCCTTTCCTTAAAGGATTTAAATTAAATAATTTAAAAGATTTATTTAATACAATTAAATAAAATTTTGAAGAATTAATTTCAGAAATAGAAAATAAATCATTTGACAAATATTTAATTATTTTAAGATTAAGATATGTATAATTTTTATTAATGTTTAATAATCGAAAATAATTCTAAAAAATTGTATTCAGATAATTCTTAAAATTATAAAAAAAAATAGATTTTAAATAAATAAGAATTTTAAAAGAAAAATTATTTATTAAATTTAATTATTAAACAAAAGAATTTTCTAAAATACAAGAATCAATTATATATTTATAAACAATAGAAAAAATCGACCTAAAAGATTTTAATATTGACAATATATAAGAGTTAAATAATTCTTTGGATTAATTAGATAAAAAAATAATCGATATTGAATCAATAAATGCAAAAAATTATTCTTTCATCAGAAATAATCTTTATATAAAATTATAATTGAATTTAAAAAGTAAAGTGAAATGTTAAATCGATGAATTAAAATTAACTTTCAAAAGTGAAAAAAAAGATATTTTAGAAACTATTCAAATAGATTCCTTATAAATAATAAAAAATGAAAATTAGATAGAATTAAAAATCCCTTTTAAAAAAATAAACCATAATAGATTTTAAATTATTACGTTAAATCAAATCTAATTCAGAATAAAGAATATTAAATTCAATATCACCGACTTATCTGATATCAAAAATAAATAAATATAATTATAAAATATACCAATATTTAAATTAGAAGAATATGGTTTTATTAAAAAGTTTTCTGAAAATGAAATTTATTTCGAAGATTCTAATTTTAATTATTATTATATTAATTTTTCAATATATCATCATTAAATAAATATTTTTAAGGATCTTAAAATTGAAATATAATAATCTTCAAAACATTTGATAATTATGTAGGATATAGATATTATTGGATCAAGAAATTATTATAAATGCTAAAAAAGAGAACAGGGTATCTATTTGGATTCTATTGAACCAGGAAAATATTCAATGCTGATGAAATTATTTATTTCAGATGAAAAAAATAAAAAGACAAGATTAAAAATAAATATTGATCATTAAATATAAAATTGCTAAGTATATATGACATTAAAAGAGAATAAAGAGAAATTTTTATATTTGAAAACTAAAATGTTAAAATTAAACAATTTTTAATAATTGACTATTTAAAATTACTTTAAATAAAATGTCTATTTAAAATAAATAGGATTATAAAATTTTGAGGATAAAATATTAAAACCTTTAGAAGAATATAGTATAATTTTAGAAGGTTCGGAAGAATTTAATTTAAAATATTCAATTGAAAATTTAAATCTGATGTCTGAGGATTCTTTTGATTTGATTTTGAAAAAATATCCTGAATTACTAAAAGTAGGCAATTAAATATCTACCAAAGTATTTTAAAGATAAAAATACATTGAAACTAATGATTTATCTATTAAGAGTTTCAAAATTAAAAATTAAAAAGATCTAAAATTATTTAATTTGAATTTTTTTGAGATCAAATTTTAATTTGAAGATAAAAAAACATAAAAAATATATAATTTAGAATTAAAATGGCAAAAGGAAGACTACTTAATTATTGGAAGAACAAGATTTAAAATTGATAAGAAATAAAAATAATAAATATTGGAAATATAATTTCTTCCAATTAGAAGTGGATTTATGGAATTTCCAAAATTAATGCTGGTTTAAATAAAATAAGACGGTTCTGAACATCAGCATCTTTTAAATGATTTCATTAATCTGAAATAATTTTTTATAAAAGAAAATTTAATGAAGCCTTCAATAGTAAAATTTAATTAAATTTTAAAATTATTATTTATAAAATAAAATTTCTTTTCATTAATAAACAATTCTTAGTTTGATAAATTTATTTTTTGAACAAATTCCTTAAAAGAACTATTTTATTATTTTGTTAAGTTATTTTTTTATTCACTGAAAAATTTTAATGTCTGACTATAATTCATTTTTATTAAATCATCATAATTACAATCAATAATATAAAAAATACAAATAATTAACCCATTCCATTTATTTATTAATATAATATCCCAAAATTAATGAACCAATTCACTTTATTAGTAATTAGTAAATATAGATATCAAATAACTAGAAAATAAAGTTTCTGAATTTAATTCCTCTTTTTACCAATGATAATATAATTATGGAAATAAATTTTTCATTAAATTATTTATTTAATAATGCAATAATTTTAATCTCTCACACAATTCTTCTTTAAAATAATCTAATATAATATTAAGGGAAAAGAAATCTATAAAATCTATTTGTGTTTATTCATCATCAAAAAATGATATTACATAATTTATAATGTAATTATATCCTTAAAAATATTCTAATTGTTCATATTTTACAAAAAAAAAATTAAATAGTATTTTTTATATTTATTATTATCTTTCAGAGTCTTTATGTTTTCCAGTCCTCTGAACATCAACTATAATCTGATCTTTTATTGTTTGTTCTTTTGTTTATCTTATTACTAAACTCAAATCTATTTTATTTGATTTTTAGATTTAATATAATTTTTACCATAATAATTTTCTTTTATCCATATTAATATCTTTTAATAAATTTATTTCTATTAAATATTAAATCATTTATTTTGAAATTTCTTTATTTAAATAAAGAAAATTTCTCTGTTTTAAATAATTTTTTGATAAAATATATTTTAGAATTGAAATTTTTTATTCTTAATTTTATTATTTAAAATATAAATTATGTTTTTTACAATATAATCAAATATCAATGATCCAATATCCTAAATTGTTTCAATTAACAAAATATTGAAATTAAATTATTAATCTTTTACTATTTATTTAATTAATTAAATAGAAAATTCAATATTTTTATTTATTATAAGTGTGAAATAAAATATTTTTTCAATTATTTTTTGATATTTCTATTTTTTATTCTTCACAAAAATAATATTACTAAATTATAAAAAGGAAATTAAATTTTACCAAAAATTTTAAGTACTAAATATTATTTATTAATTTAAATAAGATAAAAGATTCTCTTTTAAATAATATTATAATATTTCGTTCTAAATAATAAATTTATTTTTATTTTTTTATTCAAAAATTTCATTATTTTATTTCATAAACTAATCGAATTTTAAATTATTATTTGTATTTTAGAATATTTTATTACTAATATTCATTAATAAATAAATATCTTATAAAATACTTTCATCATTTATCTAATCCATTTCAATATCTTTTATATAATTAATAAAATATCTTTTTATCAAAACGAAATTATTTTTAGACAACAGAATTATTTTATTTTCATATTCAAGATAAATATTAAGCTTTTAAATTAAATATCTTATTTAACATTTTTTTCTAAAATTTTTAAATTAATCACCAATTACTGAATTATTAATATTTTAATTCATATTGAAAATAATTAAATATAAAAACATATTTATATAACTTGATTCTTTTTAACTCATTTACTACTGATTGAAATTTATCTCATATAATTAAAATTATCTTTTTAAATTACTTTTATTAAATCAAAAGAGAATATTATTAAATTTGTTAAGAAGAAAATATTTATCTATTTAAAAAATCTATATTTTATAAATAAACATTCAAAAAGTAATTCTTGTATGATAGTTTAAATTGAGATATCACTTCAATTATTCCTTATGAATCTTAATCTTAAATTACATTAAATTTCAAAAATTAAAATTGAAGATTTTATTTAATGAAATTTTAAAAATTCAAATAAAATATATTAAATTTTTAAGTAAATTTTTTATAAAAAATGTTTATTTTTTTTAGATTATGTTGATATTAATTATCTTTTTTAGATTAATAATTTCAATTTAATGATAAATAATTATTATTTTTCTAATATAATAGATAATATTCTTAATTAATCAAATTTATCTAATTTTCTTTAATATCAATAAAAGATTTAATTTTATTAATATTTTTCATTTCTTTTTGTAAAGATTTTTAATTAATTTATATAAAACTAAAATAATTTTAAACATTTCTTTTATCAATTTAATTTATTTCTTACAAATAAACTTGAATATTTTAATATTTATTAATAAATTAATCACAGAACATATCTTATATCTTTTTATAATCTTTTTTAACAATTTTTTCAGAATGGAAAATTTTTCTGTTGACTTCTATATTATTTATAATAGAATCTATGTGTTTAGAAAATTTTATTCTTGCATCTTTAAATTAATCAAATATTTCTTTAATGAAACTAAACTTATTATTCAACCACTCTGTTACTTTAATCAATCTAAAAATTAACATCCATGAAAAATAATTTAATTTACTTAAAAAATTCTTAATTTATTTCTTTGTCAAATTTAATCATTATAATTAATTTAATTAATTATCTCTGATTCTCTAAGCTAAAATCAAATCTCTTTTCATCAGCGTCACTCTTTTAGCATGATTAGTGCACAAGTAACTGTCTTCAAATAAATTTACAAGATGAATTTCAGTATAGGATTAGATTAGAGATATTGCTTACTTAGTGTATCTTAAATTCCCTCCTCCTCCTGAATCATTCTCATAATCTTCTTATTTCATTTCATATGTAATTTTCTTAATTAGCCTTTGAAAGGGCAATTTTCTAATTTAGAAATATTTAAAAGATTTGGTCTTTGCTTATTTCTTTGCTTTTCTTTGGGTTTTTGTTTGATTTATTGTATTTTTCTTTTTTTAAACTTATATTGGATCAATATCTTGAAGAATTTAGTTATTTCAATTACTATTATTACTCTTTTTACTTCTATATTTTTTAACGTTTTTATCTGTTGACCTTGGACCTTTTCTTTTTTTATTTTTTTTATTTGAGTATTCAGTATGAACACTTTCTAGCTCTGATGAATCTTGCAATTCCTTTTTAATTTCGGAATAATTAGGCTTTTTTGGTCTAAATTTTTTCATTCGAATTACAAAATTAATTAATCAATTTTTCGAATTTGTTTTCAATCTCTTCCATTCTCATGACTTTTTCTAACTTTTAATCTTCTTTTTAATCAAAAGGGTTTTATAACCACGTATTATCCTCAAATTAGTTATTTAAAATCTCTTTCTACATTTGAATTTTTTTCACTATAAATTCGAATCCATTATCAACAGTATGCATCCTTTTCTCCAAACTAATAAAATCCTAAACATAATCTATATTTTTAATTTATTCACTTTTCATTCCAATCCCTTTCCCATAAGATTCCAAAATCACAGCAAGTTCTTTCCCCAATCCCTTTAAAAATTTCTTCTAATCTCAAATTTCTTACAAAAATTTTTCTTTATTTTCGTCAATCATAAAATAAATATTTTAAATTAAAAATTTCCAAATTAAACGAGATTGAACAAAGAAAAAAAAATAAAAGAATAAATGAAAATAATGATAGGTTTAATTTTCCTTAGCATGTACCAAATGAGCGAATGTCCAGTCCACGCCAAAATCGGAAATGCGATTAATTTCGCCAGGCTATTTAAAGAGCAAGCCGACTCCGACTGGAACTACTAAAACATGACCTCCGATTTCAAGTTGAGACTCCATTTGATTGAGCCAAAGAAAGGGTTATTCGAAACTCACAAAATTGTATTCGAAGTAATGGAGAAAGGATCACAACCAAAGAGTTGGTTGTACTGTATTTAGGTTCTTTATGACGAAGCTGACATTTTGTAGAAGGTTGAAAGATTTGCAAGATTTAGAGTTTATGAAAATCCAAAAAACCAAGAAATGGCTAACCATATCAACCAACTTGTTGTTGATAACTTCTTCCACTACAGAGTGAGAGCTTTCAATTCCGATGGAGATGAAGATTATGAAGAACATTACTTATATAAGTTGCACGACAAAAACAACACCACTTGTTCTCCTTTGACTAAGATGGAATATGACTACTTTTACTACCTTTATACTAATTACTATAAGGATGGAGCTAATTCCGGATGGGGACTGATCAAACCAGTTCTATCTCATTAATTTAATTGAGAAGTAATTAAAACCGTAAACCTCTTTTTTTATTTTTAAATTGTTTTTTAAATCATTTAATTAATTTGATCAGATGGATTTGAGTTTTATGTTTAGTGTTTTCTATAGATTAAATAAGCTTTAATGATATAAATTTAAGAAATTCTCATCTAAAATTGTTTCTATTGATAATTTAATATTTTTTAGTTATAATTTTGTCATATTTTTGATGAAAAGTTTATCTTCTTCTTAAACAAATATTTAAAACTAATTTATTATTAAGTTCATATTAGGAATATTATAAAAATCATAGTCTTCGTCAATCAAAGCTAATGAATTCAATATTTCTGTAAATGATTGAATATCTATTATCTAGAAACAAACTATTGGAAGTATTAAGTCATTTATTTCTTAGCAAGATTAAGATGAAATATGTTATTCCTAAAAATAAAATTAAATAATTTTTGATAATATTTTGTAATTATAATTACATTTAAAATCAAGGTCATCCACAGTTTCTTATTTATTTAATTGATTTAATTTACTAACATAATAATCCATTATATTAATACTAAAATCATTTTACTCGATCTGATCATAATTTTAGATATAACAAATAACTGAATTACTATTTAAAGATTATGTTTCTTTCTCATAAAATAGAAATTCTGCTATTTATTTATTAAATAATCCATTTTTCAAATTACTAAGATATAATATTTATTAAATATACTGTTAATAATTATTTTAATTGTAATTATCAAAATAATCTGGAAATTATTTTAAATTTGGTAAATTAAAAATTATCAACTCAGGAATATTAAGTTCGGGCGTGCCGATTAATGTAACCTATGAAAACAATATTGCCTTTGGTACTCAAGTACAGAATTTTGTGGGTACACGCTTTGATTATTTTATTAATAATGATTTTACGATTGGCTCTACCATTCTTCGTTTATCAGAAAGGCCTTACTTTAATAAAGTTTCTTTTGGTGAAGATCCTTTAAAGAATACTGTTATTGGTTTAGATGCTAATTATCAAAAAGAGCTGCCAGGCGTTACTTCATTTTTGAATAGTTTGCCTATTTTAAAAACAGAAGCTAGCTCTATGGTTACAGC
>JAVCKV010563673.1:0-10693 GCA_032274145.1 Herpochondria borealis | reverse complement strand
GACCAGCCCACTGTGGCATTTGCCCGTATTCTTTCTGCTAGCACTCTTGTGTTTCGCGGCCGAATGGGCGCTCAAACGATGGAAAGGATTGCCATGAGACACTGCATCATCACCGCGCTCGCTCTCCTCATTCTCAACAGCACAGCACCACTTGGAAGCGCGCAGGAAGCCATCCAATGTTTTTTAGCAATATAGAGCAAATAAAGCAATTTACTCTCTGGCATCGCAGGAACGCCTTTTGGTAAAGGAGGCGCTTTTTGCGAACCGCGCCTATTTTCGAGGAATTCTAGTCGAACCTTTTGTTAAGAGCTTGGCTGAACAATGTGTTTGCGTGCCATATCGGTCGGAGTCATGGTCAACGTGTCTTCCAGTTTGTCCTTGCCAACAACGGGCCCAAGTTTGAATCGTTGATTGCCGACCCACCTACCAAGCTTGACACCGCACGGTGTCTCGTAAAACCGCGGAACAGCCACATTGCCATTCTTTTCCTAATCAAAAAGCAGTTGAAAATACTCATCAAAGTCTCGTGGCTTGGACGCCTTCCAACGAACCCATGGGAAACCAATGCTGTTCATGCGGTCAATCCGGCCTTGGCTAATAGTATGGAGCCCTTTGCTTTCCTCCCCAAGCTGTTACGTGAATAAGCGCTTCTTTGCGTTTGGACCCAAGATCCAAGCTGAACACCGATTCGGTGTCTTGTATCTCCAGAGGACAAACAAATTTTGATAGACTTCCAACTTATTTGTATTCGAGCAGCATTTGAACGTATTCCTCAAAATCCCGTGGTTTGGAGGCACACACCCAGGGGAAATTGATAATACTATTATGTATTCTACGATAACTGCAGAAGAGTATCACGGACCGCATCCGCCACCGAAATGAGAAAGTTGCTTCCCTCTTCCCCGTCAACCGACGCTACAAACTGAGAGTACACATCTTTTAGCTCTTCACCTTCGTCACTGACAAGCATGTCATCGTAATCTACGATGCGTAGCTCAGTGTCTTGTTCATTCGTCAGAAAGTTTTGAGCTCGAAAATCCACGTACGCAAAGTCATTGTTGTAGAGGAACACCAATGCGGAAATTAGAAGCTCCTTCTGGCGAGCACTGAGGGCAGATTCGTCTGAAAACACTGTAAAATCACTCAAGAATGGCATCTCCACCGCAACCTGTCGTAATGATTAGAAACAAAATGCACAATCAAGATAAGCAGAGTGTCACAACGCATGTTGAAGCATACCTGGTATTCGCCGAAAAGAAGTCTTGCAGGTAGAAGAGCTTCTGGCAGGTCAGTCAGCAGAGAGTACTTCTTATAAATATGATAAAGCCGACGCCAATTCATGGGACGGTCCACCCAGTGTTGCGGGCACTGATCCACGTCATAAAGGTCAAACGCAATCACTTTGTAGAACTTCTCGTTTACAGCCTCCGTAGTCCACAGAGTTCGCACGCCAACGACGGTACATTGTTGAAATATCATTGTCCCTAAATCGACTGTTGGTGACACTCGTGGGGCTTCTTCTAGCTCTTTGACAAGATCCAGGTGTTCCTGCGACCCGAGTGTAAAAGCACCAGCATAGGGAGACAAGTGCAGCACACCAACCAGCTCAGCCCGGAATACGCACATCACTGCTGGGCCACAAGCAAGGCAAGCCAGTCCCCAAGGCGGTTCTTCATAGAAGATTGACGATTGCAGGCCACAAGGATCAGTAACAAAGTAGCTAGCTTGGATGTGCCCACTACTGGTTTGAATAATCTCTTCAATACCACTCTCTTGAAATGATTTGATCTCGAAACTCAGTGGTGGCCGGCGGACCTCATTGATGCCAGCGCCGCACTCGGGCTTGGACAGCTTGCTTGGGCAGTAGAGTTTCCCACATTTAATCTCGCTCTTTGTCGATTTCACTTCACCTTTTGGTTTTCGTGGATAGTTTTCTGCGAGAATCGTCCCTGCTGTTTTGTTCATTCCATGGCTGACCATTTGGCTAGGGTGCAAGACAACTGTCATATTGTACGATCCTTCGGTGATACAAGAAGACACCGTGCCCAACTCC
Organism: Herpochondria borealis; assembly: GCA_032274145.1. Lineage (NCBI taxonomy): Eukaryota > Rhodophyta > Florideophyceae > Ceramiales > Ceramiaceae > Herpochondria > Herpochondria borealis. The sequence continues at coordinate 8,640 of JAVCKV010563673.1, read as the reverse complement.
GATGGATATTTCGAAATAAATTCAATGAGATGCTCGCCGCTTTGCTGAGCGGCGACATGGAGTGGACGGAGTCGAAATGAAAGATACGCACTCTTTCCGATCGATCCTTCCTTCAGCTTCACCCCGGAAGGCGTCTCCGTTTCGAACCTGGGAGTCAGGCTATGGAAAAAGTTTGTTTCGTTATATGGAATCGAAACGTCGTGTTGTAGCAAGTGGTGTATTTTGCCAGCTATGTTACCGATGATCTGATTTGGGAACAAGCTGAGGACAAAATCAAGCTTCACATCTATAATTTCATCGATTTGGGTCATTTCAAGCTCAGTCAGTTTTTCGCTAATCTTGTTGTACGTACTGTCTCTCGCAGGGTTTTTGCGATTGGGATGAGCTAGCTTGTGTAGCACCCTGATATTATCCGCTGTTGGCGCGTCTTCCAACAACTCGCGGATCGTACGCTTGTCGTTGGTGCTCAAGTAGGTAGGAGACGACATGGTCAAGAAAGGTAGTGCAGGTGATCGTTTGGTAATTTGAAACTCACTCAACCGTTTGAAATGAAAATGCAAAAAGAAAAGCCTCTCGTTCGTTCGGCGAAGTTCGGTAGACTTCTCCCAAAATTCATTGTTATTCACAGCGAAGGTTAGGGCTTTGAGTTTTAAGCACTGGGAGGGCGCTGATTGTTAAGGATAGGGACTTTGCCTGTTATTTCTCGAACAAAGCAATCTCATGCCTGCCTCCTAAAAGATTTTTGTGGTCTGTGATTGTTAATCACAGCAAAGGATAGAGTTTTCACAATAACCACGAATTGCCTCCCAGAACATAAAATTGATACAGCACCAGGTTGTTGCCCTCTCTAGCCAGCACAACTCTACATAAACATGCTTGCCATCATTGGTTCACAGGTGCTGTGCCTTGGTGACATGCCTTCTCACAAAAGCAGTCTGTCACCAGCATGTACAGACCATGCACTAAGAAGCTAGTATTTATGCTAAATTGGACTAGGTCATACCATGCACATTATTTGTTGTCAGAGAAACACCTAGAGTTTGTGCATGGCACATGTCTTTTGCTTTAGAAAGCTAGGTTGCTCCCTCATTTGCAAGCATCAGAGCAAGACATAGCACTCACACTGACAAAGGGCAAGAGCAATAGAGCTACTAAGTATAGCCTATCAAGTGAGACCACTACTAATTGAAGATGATGCTTATGGTCAAAGCGGTCAGATGAAAGAAGATGACTGGCTGAACCCACCGTCGATTGATCAGCGTACAGTTTATGAAGCCTTCCTGGCTTTCTTCCAGTGGTTTAGGCATGTTCTTGGGTGCTAAAGAGTCTTATCTGGAGTCAGTCCTTAGCATTGTGGAGAGAATGGCAGAGAAGGATGACCACGACGTGCTGTTCATGGTCGATCCCAATGCTCAAAGTGTGCTGAATATTTCAACTTCTCAACGCGACCTTGTGAGGGGGGGCGTTACCAACGAAACCAGGTTGTACGAGGTTTACAATGAACTTGTCAATAAGTTGTAATTGGGTGGAACACAGTAAACTCTATTATGTACAAGACGAGATACTTAAGGGTACAAAAGACACTCATATATTTATAAGTAGGTTTCTTGAACAAGTGGGTTTCCCCGGCCACAGAGCTTCTGTGACATTGCACCATAAATGTAGCATCTCGCACGGAAAAAGGATGGCCGACTTTAACATCGCAGTCAAGTGTACTCAAAAGAATTCTGTTGCGGTCCTCGCACAAGACATTGGGTTCTTTACCAAGCGAGAGGTCATCTCTGTACACCCACCATCCTCTTCGAGATAGCTCACATTATGCCGTTCGCCGCCAGAGCATTCAGCGCATCACCGGCCGACGATGACGCTTCTAACAGAGCTTGCGAGCTTGCGGCACTAGAGCTCACACTCTCAATACTTGAAACCATGAGGTTGCTCACGTCTTGTGAAAATCCCACCACGTTGTTACCGAGTTCCAACACGCTTTGATGGGAAAGATCCGTCACCGCGGTCGTCGCTTGCGCCGTCAAGCGCGAGGCTTCTTGCTCGACGGCACCCTTGGCCGCCAGGGCGAAGTCTGGAATGCCCTTGCCGCCACTACCGAAGCGCACCACAGCATTCAAAATGGCAAACAGAACCTTGGCGACCAGGACGACGGTCGCCACGAGCGCTTGCGCCACCTCCAAGAGCGTGATTTGACCAATATTGTGCACTGTGGTCACCACCGAGTCGACGGCTCCATTCACGACGCCATTCACGGTCGATTGTACCGTCGTCACGAGCTCTTGTATACTGCTGCCAAACTCGTTCAACAAGGCGTCCAGCAGCTTCATCACGACACTTCCGAGCGCTTGCACAGCCACCACAACGCTTTGGGCCACGCTGTTCAGGGAGGCAGAAGCGACACTATCTGTCACGCCATTCACGGAAGAGCCCACACTATCGACCGCGCCCGTCATAGCTGAGCTCGTGCCTTCCACCACTTGCGTGGTTCCCGATTGGAATCCCGCAACTCCGGCATTCTTGGCTTGTGCGACACTTTCGACGACCCCACTGACCGCCGCACTCGTACTTTCCGCCAGTTGCTTGGTTCCAGCTTTCAATCCATCTCCCACTTGTTCCAGCTGTGCGACACTGGCGTCCTTGACGTTCGCCAGACTTTCGACATAAAACAGTGAAGAAAAAGGGAGGATAAGTCGTACAGTAGAAGTACGAACCAGAAATGCGCTCATCCATCTGATAACAGTATCCATAACAACAAGACAGACAGCAAACTACACAACAACACGATGACGATCCCTTTCACGAGCGCCACAATAAGCATTTCGGATGACGCGGAGAAGCTGACCGCTGCCACCGCTAATAGAAAGCCAGGAACTGTCACTCTCTACAGCATCATGCCGGCGGATGCTGGCACAGCTGCTGTTGCTGACAGTACTGTTGTTGACCTTGGCATCACTGCCAATAGTAGTCTTCCCCAAGGTTGGAGCATCAAATATGAACATTCACCGGATGATGGGTTTGTCTTGCACAGCGACGTTCTGTACCACATGTTTGGGTGCTTGGTGCTGCTTTTTGCATCTCAGTGGGGGCTGACCTGCTTCAAACTTCACCGCGAAGTTCAAGAAACCAATCCGGCGCTGGTGTACGGGTTGTGCGGGTTGTTTCTACTGATTTCCGTTGTGTGTCTACGCATCGTTTGGGTCAAACTGAATCCAAAATTACTAGCGGTACAAGATGGCATGATTTCTTGGAAGAAACATCAACGAGGTCACGAAGTAGTACCGCTATTGGATTGCGACATTTTTTGCCATGCACTGTCCTTCCGGTCGATCCATGACACCGCGCCGCTTTCTAGGATGAAAGGAATTTACACTGGAGAAGAAGTTGTCGAGACAGCCAAGCATGGCCGTGTCCGGTTCCATACTGTCGTGCTGACGACCATACAAGAGGAAGACATTGTCGTTTTCCAGGGAAGGGATGTATCTACCGTTCATTATGTGATGCATCTCCTCGAGCCTTACGTCAGTCTTCCGAGTAGAACAACAGCTGCGTCTGTTGTTTAGCTACACTGGTTGTAAAATGGAATGACACGCTTCCTCGTAAAACAGTATTAAAGTTATCGAATGATTAGCTACATAGGCCTACCAAATCATAGCTACACACGCCTGGAACCAAGGAGGCACGGTGCTGTAGATTAGCTCTATCTTGAGAATGCCGAACCGTCCTAAGGCAATATAGTACTCGGCCGTACTCACCGGCGTGGTCATGCCTTTTCATCTAAACGTGAAACGTTGATACTCCAGGCTTTTATCTGTTCCGATCCCTCATGAATACGTCCCTGAGAACAATGCGCTGGCTGCCCACAAAGGATGATCTGATATTACCTATCGTGCTTTCAACCACTGCAATGCAACTAGGTAGCCAGTAAATAGGTGAGTCAAGATGATCAAGTCAACACAATGCAGTGCAGGGTCATGCTGACCTTCTCAAGCAGGATGTCCTGCAGTATCTTTTGGCGTTAGTCTGTAGCTATAACCTAATATATATTCGCACTAAGAAGTACCATTCGATATCCGAACCTTTCAAAGTCATAACTAACACGAGCCAATAGTCACACGATTGGATCTCCCGAGGACTGAAGAATTCGCTCATTTCATGTGGGCGCCCTGCCCTGCCTGCCATGATTCACCATTTGGCAGTTGAATCATCACCCTATCGTACTACCGCTTGAGGTCGTCTACGTTGCAACAGCATAGCACTGTGCTCTGTATTGTACAAAGAGGTGAAGAGCAACGAGCCATTGCCTTCTTTCCAGAAGAAGTCTGAACCTCCATATGACAAGCGTTGGCTTCATCCGACGATCACCTGCTTAATATTGACTTCAATTGCATCCTGCTGCATGCCGCGGATGGATGGCTCCGACGTTTTCTTCATTCTTTGCTGAGGTGAACCCTTTCATACAATTGCCCCCCGTCCACTCTACACAAAGTCTTCTGCACTTCGCACCATTCGATATCCGAACCTTTCAAAGTCATTCTCCGCTTGAAGATTGATCAACCGAATTGTCTTTTTGGTTAGATTTCGTTTCGTCAGGCGACTGTCACGATCTCGCTGCTTAGTTGGCAACTTCAACATTTCGAGTCCGTACTGTTTCATTAGTTTGGGAAACTCTGTGGCCAGGGTTTCGTACTTCAACACGTGCGTCACCACCACCTTGTTCCCTGATTCATAGACGTAGTAATGCTGAGGCAAGGTATGATCCGACTGGACTTGAGCCATGGTAATGTTGGCTTGGATCCATTCGTTCAAAATGTCAGCATTATCGGCGTCGTCTTTCTTCTTGTAACCATAGTAATCACAGTAATACTCCGAGATCCAACGATTGTACGGATTCCGAACTACAGTAAACGTTGTGAGATTTTCCATCCAATTTGGTTCCAACCAATGGGGTGGTGTGTGCCACCGCACCATTTGCAGAGGCAGACCCTTAATGTGTTGCACTGTTTTTCTCTGCACAAAGGCCTCACTTTTTCGATCCGGATACGATCCACAACCGTTCCCAATCCAGTAGTGGCATCGTGCCCACAGAATGCCGTGTTGATATGCCAATGACTCCAACATTGTTCCACCAGTTTTGGTAATGTGAATGTACTCGATAGGGTTGATTTTACGTGGCGTCTTGGCGAGTGTTCCGTTCTCAAGCAGCTTGAATGGGGCGTCCCGAGGGATTTGTATCCATGCGCTCCTTTCGAGTTTTGCTGGTTGCGTACTTTTGAACTGAACCGTGGAAGGATCCTTCATTGTGAGCCTGCGCTGATCCTTCTTTGGCGGAAAGCTCATCATCGCAAAGATGATGATGATGATGATGATTAGCATTACAGGCAATAGCCGGTTTCCAAAAAAGTCGTGTCGCTTCATGTCGCGCAGCTTGTGTACTTTTTAAGAATATATAGCACTTGGAAGCAGTCAAGGCCGATCTCCAACGCAAATGGTTAAACTCTCGATTGAGAGTCCACCATGGTGAGAGGGACGGAGCGCTTTACAGTTTGAAGTTAGTTGTGAGCAAGATCGCTCAAATCCAAAAGTAACGGTCGTGTGGTTCCCGCGCTAATGGAGAAACGGCTTTTGTAGATGCACCAGTGTCAGTACTTTGTACGTTGCTGTTACGAGCCAAATGTACCAAGAAATGGTGGAAGCAAGTTTGGACACCTCGTTCGCCGAAACCGGACCGAAACTTGCTGCCAACCTGACAAAAGAACGCTAAGGGGTGTATTGTTGAATGTTTGTAGTACAGCTCCTACGAAAGATGAGATTTCCAGCGGTATCCGTGACCAAGATGTAGGTGGCAGTTTGTGTTTCTGCGTGGGCCAGCGTGGGCTCCAATACATGTGTGAAAAACTGCTGTTTTCAGCGTCCCCGGAAAGGCTCAAAAGATTTCAGATTCAGATTTTGATTGTTCTTTCTATTCTCAGATACATATACTTCTTCTACCACCATGACTGTCACTCGTCGAAGCACCCGAGTTGCCAACCAGGCCAAGCAAGCGCCAGCCACCAGTGGCAAGGCAGCTGCAAAGGCTCCTCCCCAAAAGAAGAAGGCGGCAAAGAAGGCTGCCCCAAAGAAGGCTCCTCCAAAGAAGACTGCTCCTCCAAAGAAGACTCGCAAACGAAGCACGACCCACTCCTCCGTGGCCAAGTCTCCACCTCCCAAGAAGAAGACGAAGCGCTCTGGTCTCAAGAAGAAGGTGACGGATACGACTGCACCACTCGGTGTGATTGATCCTGATTCCAACATTGAGGGAACCATTATGTTGATTGACTACGAACCAGCCGACGTCATGTTGGTTTTGGTGGACCCAGCCAACAACTCGGACAAGTTTTTCGTCTTGCAATGCATCCAACGCGACGATGACTGCGTGGTGTACTCTCGTTGGGGTCGCACTGGTAGTAGTGGACAAGCACTGGAACAAGAGTTTGACAATGAAGACGACGCCATTGCTGCGTTTGAGCTCAAATTCAAGCAAAAGACGGGACTTGCCTGGGAGGATCGCAACGAGCCCTACAAGGGAGGCAAGTATCGCTTCATCGTTCAAGACTTTGCAGAAAAGCAAGCTGGCTACGCCAACGCCAAGTGGCAGTACTACGTGGACGATGGTGTCGATGGCAAGGAGGAGGCATGGTATGACTACGACGACGTGGCTTCCAAGAAGGTGGAAAAGCTCTTTCACGAAAATGCCAACAATCCTAATCTCACCAACCGGATGGTGGACAGTGGTTCCTGGACCTATGATGTGGACTTGATCAAAATGATTCAAACCAACGCCACTCACGCTTCCCACACCTCTCGCCGCATTCGACGCTGCATGGATGGTGTTGACATGTCCGACGACAACGTCAAGCTCCCACCTACCGTCGTTTCGTCAGCTGCTGTGCCATCCACACCAGCTCCAGTGGCTTCTTCGAGGACGAGACCTGCTACGGCGAAGAGTGCGCTCGTTTCGCCATCTCCAAAGAAGGCTGGAGGCGGCAGTCATCCAGTTGACCCAGATGTCCTCATCTCTGGACGTTCGGCGTCTGACTTTTCAGTCGTTCAAGCGGATGATGGAACCTGGTACGATGTTGTGCTCAATCAATGCAACATTACTGGTGGATCGAACAACAACAAGTACTATCGCATCCAGCTGCTTCAGGATACCTCCAGCGGGGACTACTTTTGTTGGCAAAAGTGGGGACGAGTTGGAGAACAAGCTCGTTCCTCCGCCTCGAATTTGGCAGGAGGCTTTTCGAGTTTGGACAGCGGTCTCAAGCCGTTCTTGAAAAAGTACAGGGACAAGACTGGAAACAAGTTTGATGACGACTCCTTTGTTCCCAAGAAGGGAAAGTATGTGCCCATTGAAATCAACAATGATGTGGAGGTCAAGGAAGAGATGCGATCACCATCCGCGGCCGTCAAGCTTGAGTTTGACTACTTGCCATCCAAGTTGGACGCCAAGACCAAGGAACTCGTGGAGGTTTTGTTCTCGCAGGAGATGCGCAATGAGGCGCTCTCGGCGTTCAATCTTGATCTCAGACGACTTCCATTGGGCGTTCCCTCGGAGCAGCAGATTCAACATGGAGTGGACATTTTGAACGAGATTGAAAGCAAGCTCAACGGCGGACGCGTTGGCGATTCCTATGATGAGTTGTCTTCTCGATTCTACACTGCCATTCCTCACTCTTTTGGTCGTGCTCGCCCTCCATCGATCAGCAGCAAAGAGTCTCTTCAGAGTCGATACGACATGTGTGATATTCTTTTGGATATGCACTCGACCAATGAAACCTGCCGCAAGATTGCTGAGGAGCAAACCGAGACGACTACTGTGGAACAAGTTCCACCACCAGTGGACAAGCACTACGACTCTCTCAACACTGATCTCGAGTTTATGAAGAAAACGTCAAGCGACTACAAGATGATTCAAAAGTACTTTGACAAGACCAAGGGATCAAACTCGAGAGCTCAGCTTTTGGACGTTTGGACGGTTCAGCGAGGAGGTGAGCAGGAGCGTTTTGACAAATTCGACAAGATTGGCAATCGCAAACTCCTTTGGCACGGTACAAACATTGCAGTGGTTGCTCCAATCTTGACGAGCGGTCTACGTATCATGCCTCACTCTGGTGGACGTGTCGGATCGGGCATCTACCTTGCCAACATGCAGGAGAAGAGCGCGCAATACACGAGCGGATATGGCGCAAAGTTTGCATGCATGTTTCTCACTGAGGCAGCGCTTGGAAAAGAGCACATTGTAGACAAGGATGGATCGCATGCATCGTCCTTGAAGAAGGCACCAAAAGGCTTTGATTCTGTGCATGCGGTTGGAACTGTGGCCCCACAAGTGTGGAAGCCAATGGACATTCAAGGCAAGGAGGTATCTGTCCCACAAGATAGTGCCAAAAAGTCAGGTGCGACGAGCAGTTTCCATCACGATGAACACTTGTGCTACGACGAGTCTCAAGTTTGTATCAGATACATGCTGACTGTCAAACTCTACTAGATTTTGGGCTAATTGTTCTCGATAGTAATACTTGACTAAAATTGTTTGATTATAAATGGTTTTGCCATGTGGTATTGGCCACTGATACACTGCTGGTAATTCCCAAG
>JAVCKV010563662.1:0-10693 GCA_032274145.1 Herpochondria borealis | reverse complement strand
GTGATCGGTAGACCGTAGTAAGCCGCGCGCCAAAGTAAGTGTGTGGAGGGCTTGCCGTCGTCTCTCTCGATGCCACTCTAAAAGCAAAAGCATTGGTCAATCCAAATCAATATATCAATGAACACCATGGCAATGATGATGCAATGCTCTATTGTCGGATCTCTTACGTGTACTTACTTTGCGGAATCACATCGTTTCAATGTGTCTGGGTGGTACTGCAAAGAAGTTAGTTTGTCGATGAGAAGCAGGCATTCATACAGCTTGGGCAGAAATGACAGATGGGACAAGCCGAGCGTACGGAATGGCTTTGCAGATTCATCCGGATGATATCGAGGCCAACACCTTTCTCATTGTTCTAAGCATTATTGATGAGCGTGGATGCTGATATCGATCAGCAGGATAGACTCTGGTTGGTACCACGAAGGTCATCTCAACGAGAGAGGATTACGAAATCTGTTTTATCTCCTGGTTTGTTGTTGCCGTCGAGTTTACATCCTGAAGCGGTACCATCACTGCAACGAAAGGAGAGTGCACGGAAGTCAACGGGTTCGGTTTTGCAAGACAATACCGGAGATTACACGTTGTTACCTGGCTCTTGAAGCTTCGCGAGATTCTTGTATCCAATCTGCAATCGACTGGCACTATCTGCATTCTATCGAGAAGGCGGAGGTGATGCAAATGGCACGGTAATGACAGTCGGCGGCACTTCAAATGACATGATCCTGGGCACGCAGTCGTCAGATTGTCGAATTGAGAAGTGCATTTGGTGAACCAGTTCCTCGTCTCCACCTCAAGCGTTGCAATGATGCACACGAATGGTGGTGCCGCTTTGCCTCACTTTCACTTGCGAACCCAAATCATTCAGCCAAGATTCAAGGTAGAGTTTAGCCCTGTAGATACAAGTGCTTACAATCAAGGTATCATCGTCACCACTATCGCTCTTCAGAAACTGCTGTTGAATTATGATTATTGATCCTTCTCCATCATGTTAGGTGAAGCATTGAAGGGCCGACATAACTGGAGTCGTTGCTGACGTCTTTGCTGACACAGACAGTCGAGTATCGTTTTCTGAGCGGCCATCATCACATCTGCTGGTGGTCACGGCCGATGATGATTGAACATGTGCACCACTATAACTCGGTAGAGCTTCACTCAATTCATCTTGAGTACTACTGTATACCATTCTGTATAGAGCTTCTCTCGTTCGAAAGACGAAGTTGTTGTTAGCGCTGATGAAGGATGAGCTAATTTTTCAGTCATGCCTCACAAACACGTAAGATCCACTGTTGTGGTATGCTGTACAAGTTACTAACGAGCGAAGTAAAATGAAAAAGAATCACCTAGTTTGGACTAGCAAGCTAGAGTGCCTCTAGGTCTAGCTCTAGAGAGCCTCACACAACATATATGTTACAACTCTAGCTAGATTCCTCATAATACGGTAGATCGACTTATACGGTATAGAGTAGTTGAACTTCAAGTTGATTCGGAGAATGTCCTGCGATAGTCTTTCTTACAAGTATTTATGACACATAATATCGTAGTACTCTACCATATGCAGCGACAGTCCATAAATTACCACGTTTTAGAGCGCGCACTTTACACGTCTGCTAGACGTCTACTAGACATCTAAAACACGTATAGATTTGCTTGTAGAGTACCGACACTGTTCCGACAAGTTTACGAGCTCTTAAGAGAGATGCATAGACACGAGCGTCAATATTTATGCCAACGAAGCTTGTCATTTGTCACAGTAATAGGCCATACTGCGACGAGTGAGTCGTCAACAGAGGAGTGGGCAAAACACCTTTGTCAGACCGTTGCAATCATTCTCGATCGAAAAGGAGAGACTACCCCAACAGCAGAGATAGAAACCATGAAGGGGCTATTACTTTTTGGAAGAGAAGACGAGCAGCAAACGTTGCACGACGCGTGGGAGAGTTTGCTGCTATCAGATGACAGTGCTTCGCCGAGAATTGTTTTCATTACAGGCCCCACCGGTTCGGGCAAGTCGAGCCTGGCTCGATCGCTGAAAACCCCCTCAGTAGTAGTGAATCGGTTCGATAATCTCACCCCCTCCAGCCCTTTGAATGGAAGAAGAGCAAGTCGTTGAGCAGCAAACAGATTTCCCCCGAGGAGGAGATTTCCCAGCCCGAGGAGGAGACTGCTCTTCCACTTATGTCTCGACATCGAAAGAGCTTGACTGTTGGGGCAGGAGCTGGTATCATGCGCCCTTATCGTGGATCTCTTATGAGAGCTAGTCTCAAGAATATAAATACCCCGACAGTCTGGGTAGTAGAAGACTTCCATCATGCAGACGAGCGAGCAGTCGAAATTTGGAAGGATGTCGTGAGCACGAGCAAGTCGGCAGCAGTCCTGTTTGTGGTGACTTGCGATAAGATTCCAGAGTCACTGCAGACCAATCATGACTTGATGCAGACTATTCAGCACATACACTTGGAGCCCTTGAGTAGGGCATCGGTGCAAAAGCTTTGTGATAGTGTCAACGTGACGAACAACACGATGCTTGTAGACAAAATATACGAGCAGTCGAGAGGCAACCCACTACATGCGTTAGAGTTGGCCCAAGCATCCCAAGATCTAATGGCAAATGCTCCATCTCTGGAGGAGCTCTATCGAAACCAGGTGCTACTGATGGACGAAACTCTGGAGCAACTCTTGCAAGTCGCCTCGTGCTTTGGTCAGACGGTGCCAAAAGACCTGTTGAATCTCGTGTTGCCATCCGACAAGATGGATGAACAACTTGCGAGGGTTTCGAACTTTCTCGTTACCACAAACAATGATGTCTACGAGTTTGTGCACGAATCTGCTCAACGCGCCGTGTACGGTATGTTCGTCGAGGAAGGCGCACAAATCCATCTCAAGATTGCTCGAAAGCTCTGGTGTGGCTTTTCCGATCAATGTCTCAAGGATCACATTTTTCAAGTATTGCATCAAGCTTGGTGGGGGCGAGACTTGCTCACAGATGAGAATGAACGTTACGGGGTCGCCAGTATGTGTCACTATGCCGCGGAAGAAGCAGTCCGAGCTACCAACTTTGGACTCGCGTCGCAACTCTTAGAGTGGGGCATGGGTTTGGTCGAAGACCTCGAGAACCGATGGAGAGAACAATATGACTTGACGCTGGCACTGTACAATGGAACGTGTGAGACGGCCTATCACAGTGGTGACTATGACAGGGTCGAGGAGTGTCTCGAGGCCGTAGAGATGCACGCGAGAACGTTTCCTGACAAGGTGACTGCAAGGACTATGCACATGTCTTGTTTTTTGAACTCACCCGCGAAAGGGCTCGCTTTGGGTGAAACCTACCTGCAGGAAGGTAAGGTCAAGCTCCTTCCAAAATCGGGAAAGAAGGCACAGTTGATGATTGAAGTTATGCAGATGAAGCTTGCTCTTAACAGGAAAAGTGACGAGCAAATTATGCGCCTGCCGGCCATGACTGATCCTGATCATCTCGCGTGCATGCAGATTATGAACATGTGTGTCTATCATGCTCATTTCCTGGATGCAGAAGCACCTGTATTTCTGGCGATTCGCATGCTTCAAATGACTTTGAAACATGGTTTCTCGTCCTTTTCGTGTCTTGGCTTTGCCTACTGGGCAACCGTGTTGTGCGCCATGAGACGATTCAACGAAGCGAATCGATTTGCAGATCTAGCATTGCGGCTGTTGAAAAAGTATCAAACGACAGACATTATGTCAACCAGAGTGCACTTGGCGGTGTACGGATTTGTCAAGCCCTGGAAGTACTTCCATGCGGCCGTGTTGGAGCCACTGCACAATGCCTATCGCTCCGGGTTAGAACAGGGGGATGCTGAGTTTGCATTTGGCTCCAGCACCATGTATGTTATACACTTCTTTTGGGCTGGAAGGTCGCTCGCGGAACTTGAAACCAGCATACTGGAAACCTTGGATGTCATTTCGACTCGAGGGAGTACGTCGATGGCCACCGAAAGACTAACATCGATTTTACATTTAGTCCGAAGTCTCAGAGGGACGAGAGAATCCATGTTGGTTGTTGACGTAAAAGCAAAATTCAAAGATTGGAATATGTCAGCTGTAGGTGGAGCAGATCACGTAAGACTCATGGGGTGCTTTACCTTCAGTGACCAAATGATATCTTCCTACTTGATGGGGAACTGTGAGTTGGCCGCAGAGTCGGCGCATGTTGCAAGGCAGATTTTTAAGCTGCACATTCCTGGGACTGATGCATTCAAGATTGCTCTCTTTGACGGACTTGTTTCACTTGAACGATTGCGACAAGGCCATCGAAAGCGTTTCCATGTATCCAACGCAAGGAAACAGTTGAAGCGGCTGAAGAAGCTTGCCTACGTGGCACCGCGGTGTTTCCTCGGACAGTACTACCTCTTGCAGGCGCAACTGCTGGCAATTACAAAGACTGATCAAAAGAAGGTGGAAATGAAGTTCTTGGCCAGCATTGCTGTGGTGGAGACCAATGAAATGTCCCTGGAACGAGGCCTATCGAACTATCTTTTTGCCAAATATTTGGACTCTGTGGGCGACTTCGAAGGCGCTCGTTCCCACATTCACCGAGCGGTATCAATCTTTGAGCAGTGGGGTGCTACTGCGGTTGCGCGGCACCTTTCAGTGTCCCACCAAAACACGTCCTCACAGGGGCATCGTACTACCGCTTCTACAGTATTTGAGTTTCGTTAAAAGGCGCGGCTCAATGCTCTCATCCATTATCTGGACCAGAACAATGGTTCTCCCCGTGAGCAAGCGTCACTGCTGAGGAGATTGGATTCAGCAGTGACAATCAATCAGGTCACGCTCGTCGACAATGTACTTTCACAACCAAGAAGACAGAAGATGTTGTCGAAGGCATGGAATAGCTAGCTGTTTGTTGTTGCTTTTCTCTCTAGCTCTTCAAACCAGAAGCCTCACAAGCATACGTAGTTGGCGCAGCACACACACGATGTCCATCAGTGGAAACCCCGCAATAGTTCCGCAGTACTCGATGTACCTTTATAAACTGCACTGCGCCTGCGGTTGTGGCGTTGATCACGAATTTCAACTGAGACGATGGAGCCATTACGGTTCCTTCCTGTTGACACTCAAGTAGTACATGTATGCAATGCAAACAACTACGAGACGTCTCCGGTGTACTCCAAACGAGGCGCAAACATGAAGGACTTCTGCGGGGGCTCACACACAGGCTACTATTTGCAGCATCTCTATTGATCGCATGATCGTGCAGACGACCAAACATCCAGCAAGGTAGGTCCCGTGCTTCGGATCGTACACTAGCTTGCAGCCAGTGTTGAAAGTATATACAAACATGCCATGCTTGGAAGCACCGTATCCTCCCGACGAGGTGTGCATCTTCCTTGGCCGCAGGGGTGCGTACAATCTTTGGATCTTTCCAGCGACACTCCTAATAGCTTGATAGGTAGTATCGCATGATGGTCTTGCAATTGAACGTATATGCTCTAGAAGAGCTGGAGGAAATGCCTAAGCAATTCCTCGCTTGACTCTGTGTGGACCAGAGCGGTGCATATCTATCTGGATCACAGATGTTTGCGTATCTTTATGGACCATAGAGGTGCGTATCTTTGGATCTTTTGACCGCGGAGGTGCATGTCTTGTGGGTTGCAGAAGAGGATCCAGCTCGCCCAGGATATGTCGTACAACGATCTGCGAGACACTTTGCGACCCACCCTCGGCATCAGAGGAGAGTCGCATGAACAGGTTAGTAGCATGATGTTCAGTACTAATAGACCTCAATAGAGTGCTATACTGTACGTACAGTATATCTGGAGTGCCACGATTACAGTAAAATCACAACTGTTGTGTTCATGAGAGCTCATCGCTATCGCTAACACCTGCACGGGACAAATACTGACATGCTGAGTTCTCAACTTTCATGTCCAGAATTCTGGCAGACGATTTCCCAGTATGATGCCAGCACACTGCAATTGTAAGACATCGAGTACCGTCTCGAGCCCATTCCGGCTTGCTTCGAAAAGATCAATTGTGTCGGCTCAGGGCCGATCGCTATATGCTGCTCGCAGATTATATTCTCCTCGCCTGCGCATTGCAACAACAGCAACAGCAACAACAACATGACAACACCTTCTTCATCTCCCAGTGCTAGACCAGTGAACGTTGGCAAGCGGACAAGTTGGGCACTCAGTCACTGTCTTGACAACCTTCAGCTTGACGACAAGGAAGACGACCACCTACTACCTTCTTTCGGAAGTAGTTTGATCCTACGCTCCGCCATTGCTGTCAACAGCGAGAGGCATTCCGAGAATAGGAGTGTTCTTGCTGTGCCATTCCGCATTCCACGAGATGCTCCATTGGGCACCATGAGCTTGAATGATGGAGACAAGGCACGAACCAAGGATTAGAGAGGCTGAACACACGACACGTGATGGAGGACACGTCTGATATTCGATCATTGCTACCTCGACGATAGTAGCCTCTCTAACATTGCATAGACTTATACTTACATAGCGACCAAATTACATGCCACATAGTCTCTTATATTTTCCCGACTTCATGATGCGTAGGGAGAACTCGACCATTATCAGACAAGAAAACAACAGGGTAAAATCCCTTCTACGAGATCATACAAACGCCTCTTGAAACATTGACAACAAACAAGATCAGCGTCCCGCTACTACGAAGCGACAAGGGAGCAGTACGCTCGCCCACGATAATATGGGCATGCTCGTCGAAACCGAAACGAGTTTGAAACTTGCCGCTACACGTGGTGTTGATACTGTAAGTTTGGAGGAGGTCAATGGGAGTCGTGCAGCAGCATGGGAAGTGCGTTCCCGTCCGTACACTTGTAATCTTGCTACAACTCTCACAAAATAGTCTAGTCTAATCTCTAGTATCGGTTCGTTCTTTTCGAAGCTCAAGACAGGCGTTGTCATGGATCGCCTCATTCTTCTTTCCAACCAACTCCAAGCTGGCGTTGCCTCTCTGCGAACGTGTTTTGTGCGAAGCAATATGTAGTCTCTTCTGACATCTGCTCCAAAAAGAAAGACGTCCATCTTTCTGTTTCAAACAGAGGCATGGTCGAACAATATAAACGAAAGATGCCTATCTAGAACGCACCTTTCTTGTTACGATAAAGTTGTCTGGGTATCGAACTATTTGGCTGACAATGTCACAAGCCCCTCTCTCGTATACGACTATCAGCGTCACGCTTCTCATACCCCGTGACCAACTTCAACAGCAACTGTTGATCATGTCGCGTTTATTACTCGGCAGAACTCTGTCATTGTCAGTTCTCTTTAGGACGATGGGCACTGGCTTGAGTGTACAAACCACTGACTGGGAACCGAACTACAGTAGGTACACGAAAGCTATGTCGATAGTGGCATGGCTACTATCACGGTCACAATTGAAAACATTTCAGATGACGCGGGGAGCGTGATGCTGCACTGCGGTAGGTGGGTGTGTTGTTGAAGCAGCAGCAGAAGGAGGCAATGTGGAAATTTTACCGCAAGAGATGTGCTAGACCAATGCTCTGATCCGATACAACGTGTGGAATAACATTGGTGGACCTGACAGCTGTGCTAGTCTACATTCAGAGCCAAACGCATCACTATGTGCTGTGTACCTTGGGAACGATACGACGCACCGAGAGCTACCTTTTTTACTTCATTCCAGGAAGAATTATATGAAACACTAATGTGCACTTGTTGGTGTCAATCACAACGGTTTCGCACCCACTTTTCTTGAAGGGACCCGCGCGTTCTCAGATATCATATTATTGTGCAATGAGGCGATAAGCGTGCTATTTTAACCTTCTAAAGGCTGCGTCGTCTTATATAGCTTGCCACCCACAAGAAGTGGAGCAATCGATCAATTAAGAGCAGGATAAAAGCGGGTGCTCGCCACCTCAACGCCATCCAGGGGCAACTATTTCCATGAACCACACAACAAAGGCAAGATTCCATATACAAAGCACCAGCACCATACATGTGGCTCGTTTGCCCTTTTGGTTGCGACGAGCCATCACTGATTCGTCAGACACGTCCGGTCGCCCCAGCTCGGCAATCTGACGATCTAATCTGTCGTGGTTGACGTCTTCCGTTTCATGTAGCTCCTCGACGTAGTCCATCTCCATTTGCTTTATCTCCCGAACAGGCAGGCAGGGACACATGCAGGACAGGGCACGCAAAAAATGATTGGGCTTTCGAGTCACGAGGCACCACGGAACGAGAAGCGCGAGCGGCACGACCGACGCCACGAGCATCACAAACGGCACAAACAAGATTCCAAACCCGTTTCCACATACTGCCAGGACAATCGCGCACCATGTCTGCGTTCTCTTGTCGCTGACACGCAGCGACGTGGCAGTCGCCACAACCAACCAATATACTTCCCAGTAGAGGCCTCTTGAGATCCAGGACATGCCCAAAATCATAATAATCAGAATGAAATAATTCAAATATAAATACAGTGGCACCAATGACTTTGAGATTTGAGAGTTGAAGTCGTTGTGCTAGTGGTAGGACGATTAACGCCAGCCACAACAGCCGCAGATGCAGCGTGGCGACGGTCGCGAAAATGGCGGTGACGTCGATGAATATACTGTCAACAAAGATGTCCAAGATATTCACAGGAAACAGAATAGCCGTCAGCCACTGCCATTCGCGAACCCATGCATTCAGCAAAGATTCAAAACGAAGTTTAGCCCTGTAGATCCAAGTTCTTAGATTCGAGGTGTCATCGTCACCACCACCGCTCTCTAGGGACTGAACAATAATGATTGGTCCCTCTCCATCCTGCCGGGTTAAGTCTCGAAAGACCGACAGAAATGGTCATTGCTGGTGCCAGAGTATCAGTTGTTGCTCGACTACTGTCAGGGCATCTCTCGGTCTCTGTCGATAACGATTCGACATATGCGCCACTGTATCTTGGTAGCCCTTCATTCAACTCATCTCGAGTGCTATGATTGAGTAACATCGTTCCTCGTTCGAACAAAGTGTTGTTTGCACTGATGAGGAACAGCTGCGCACCCTTGCTGGCATCCTGATTTGTGTCGTGTCGCCGCTAATCCTGTATCAATATCATGAAAAAGTACAGAAAGGGCTCTCCACCCGCCTGCCAAAACGCCCGGGCAAGCTCACAAAATAGTTTCAGCTATCACAATTGCACTGTACTTACGTTACGTACGTTAGCCATCAACAAGATTGAAATCTGTACGAATCATGCTGCAGTCACATGGATCAATAATTTAGAGGGGTTGGGGTCAACCCCAACCCCAACCCCTCTAAATTATTGATCCATGCGTGTACTAGTCTAGTACCTGTCGAAGGGTCACGTGTCCGCGCGTTAATTCTGCCACCTAACCCGAGTACTCACCTGTGCAGGTGTATGCCAAAGAACCTCAGCAAACTATGCTCTCCACCATGGTAGGGCATCCGAGTGTTGTTGAAGTGTCTGATGGTTGAAGCGTCTCTCGTTGAGAAGTAGGTGGAACCATAAATCCTCCTCGGAGAATCAGAAACGCTAGACTCTGTAGAGAGAGCGATGAATCAAAGCAGAAGTAGTCGTCGCGGCTGCTTTAGTCAATGACGCTCAATTGAATATAAGTTGGTAGCGCCTAAACAATAGTTGTGCACGACGCAGGCTATAACCAAGCTGACACGCTGGTATGATTCCAATTCTATATCACACTTCATGATCACATACACTGTTTGTAGCATAGCCCTGACGCCCCGGAGTCGTCGTCCAGACGGAGTCGTTTCGAATATCGACGTGTCAACGCTGCTGTCTCTCTCATGCGCTTTTTCAACTGTTTCAGATTCGCCTTTTTGCGCTCCAGAAACTTTGTATTCAACTCTTTCACCTTACTACCGTCGGCGGCTTCCAGGAGTTTTTCTTCCAACCTCAGCCATTCAGATTCCATAGTGTTGTACAGGTGCACCTGCTTGACGTGTAGAAGCGAGGCTTGAAGAAAAGAGCACTCGTTGTCTGGAACAGATGGTGCTGGTGCTGGTGGCACTAAGAGAGGAGTAGATGATCTTGCTGCAGCGGGGACCAACCGTATTGCCCGGTTGTTGTTGTTGGCTGCCACAACGTGCACCACTCGATCGGTTCTTGGTACTGGTTCATGATCCAGCTGAACGACAGTTGGTCTAGTAGTGGTGCTGACTGCTGCTGCTGTAGGCAAGAGAGGAGGCGATCCACCCGGACTCACGCTACTACTACTCCCCTTAGGGCTCAGTAATAGGATGGGATCCAACTCTTTGCGTTGCACCAGCGACATGAGATACATCAAATGTGGTGTTTGGTGAACACTACTGGTGCAAAGGCGTGTCCTCGCTTCGTCAAACTGTAGCTTTAAGGCTGTCGTCTCGACCGGTTGATCAAACAAAAAGTCCAACGATTGTCGTTCGGCCAGTTGAGGATGAATGTTGGGCATTGGGATGGAGCAGGGGACCCAGTCTGCATCGTTCATCATAATCGTAGCCTCTTGCCAAAACGGCTCGTCGAGGGTACTCTCACCAGCTGTTAGGTCCTTCTTCTTTTGAAGCAACACGTGGTAGAAACGTAGGTGAGAACGAAGGGAGCCCCAGCCGCTTCGAACACGAGTCACAGTGTTGTTATTGTTTTCCTCCTTCTTGGCCCAGTAGTAATCCCGTAGATTCTTGATCTCGAATGCCAAAAAGGCAACATCGTCCTCGGTGAG
>JAVCKV010563641.1:0-10695 GCA_032274145.1 Herpochondria borealis | reverse complement strand
GCTATCATATCCTGCAAAAACGATGTGCCTGCCATTCAGAAATTCTTAGCGTCTACTCACACCATAAAACAACTGACCAATAAAAAGGATAGTACCATTTACGCTACATTTATGTCTAAATTCTTAGACAAAGAAAGTGTGCTTTATGGTGATGCCAATTCTACTGAATTTAAGCAGTTTTCTCAGGAGGCTTCAGCCACATACGACAGTTTGTTTGTCCTCACAGATACGATTGTAAAACCACTCCGTGGGTACAACAATAAATTATTCCTAAAAGACATTATCCGTTTTCAAAAGAAAGGAATTACAACTTACTATGCTAAAGTGCTTTCAGATAATCCAGCAAACCCCAGTTTGGATAGTACATACAACAGAGAATATACTAAACTAGAACATCGGTTTATACAAGAACAAATGAACGTTGCCAACAAGTACAACATTACTTTCTCTTACTAATTTAATCCATGAAAAATCAACGTTCATTTGCATTAGGAGATATTCATGGCTGCTTTACTACCTGTAAGGCGCTTATAGAAGATGTAATCCAACTCACAAAAGAAGACACCTTATACATTCTTGGAGATTACATTGACCGAGGAAGCAACAGCAAGGCAGTTATTGACTATCTACTCGAACTGAGAAATACTGGCTATTCGTTACATTTCCTAAGAGGAAACCACGAGCAAATGCTCTTGGACTCACTGAAAAGCAAAAAGAAAGAACAGCAATGGCTCATGCACGGTGGCAAGGAAACACTAGAAAGTTTTGGTATAACCTCTGTTCAAGACCTAGACGAGAAATATGTTCAGTTTTTTAATGAGCTAGTCTATTACATGGAGTATAAAAATTATATTCTAGTGCATGCCGGCTTAAATTTTAGCATTAAAAACCCCTTAAAAGATACCAATGCTATGCTCTGGTTAAAATTTATGGAGATAGACCAAAGAAAAATTGATTACAAAGTAATTATTCACGGACATACGCCTTATGCCACAACGATTATTTTAGCCCAAAACCCAACAATAGAAACCGACATCTCGGTAGACGGTGGCTGTGTGTTTGCTAATAAAAAAGAAGGTTTGGGTAGTTTAGTAGCTTTCGAAATGAATACAGGAACCTTTTATCATCAGGCGTATATTGGGTAAATGGCTTCTGTTTAAAATAGAAGCACTGCTGATTCAACCAGAAAAATATAAAAAGCGTCAACTATTCTTTTATTTATGTTTCTCTCTAGGTAAAGATCCTTATCTTTATTGGTCAAGATAAAAGGTGTTATTACCTTAAAATGATAAAAATAAATAGACTCATACCGTTCTTCGTTTTAACGCTAGTCTTATTTTCTTGCTCACAAGAAAGTAGCTCGCTAGTTAGTAGGTCGTACCATAACCTTACGGCAAAGTACAACGCATATTTTCTTGCCAAAGAAAAAATGCTTGAAATAGAGCATGATGTGCAAGAGATGCACGTAGAAGATTTTAATACAATCATTGATATACTCCCTCAAATCGATAGTAGTAAGACTAAAGGACTGCAAGAAAAATTTGATTATTGCATGGAGAAAGCCGCTCTCCCTATCAAAAAACATAAGAACAGTAACTGGGTAGACGACAGCTATATTCTACTGGGTAAAGTGCGTATGTTCCGTGGTAAGTTTGACGTCGCTTCTCAAACTTTTAGGTATGTAATACAACAGAGTGATGACAAAGAAGCTAAACACCTTGCCTTGACTTACCTGATTAGGTGCTACATGGAAGAAAATGATTTGCAAAACGTAAAATCAATCATTGCCCTGCTAGACCAAGAAAAAATGAGTGGTGAGGTAGAGCAAGAATACAACTTATACAAGGCACATTATTATCACAAGCAGCTTCAGTTTAAAAAAGTTATTCCAAGTTTAGAACTCGCCATCCCACATATAAAAGATAAAGACAGAAAGGCTAGGTTGCACTTGGCTCTAGGACAGATTTACCAACGTTACAACCAAAGCAAAAAAGCCGTTTACCATTTTACCAAAGCAACAAAAAGGCTTCCTCCTTATGAAGTAGGGTTCTTTGCCAAATTAAGTAAGTACCAAGAAACAGACATTACCAATGCAAAAAAGCTGAAGAAAGCTGAACGTTTTTATGCCGTTCAACTATCGGAAGCAAAAAATAAGGAATACAGAGGTAGAGTACAGTTTGAGATGGGTAAACTCAAGCTGAAACAAGAGAAGCTAGACGAAGCAATCAGTTTATTGCATGCTTCTGCAAGTGAAAAAGATAAGTATTCTTCTCAAAAAGGATATGCCTACCAATTGTTAGGTAACCTATTCTATGAAACAGAGCCAGAAGAAACACAAAAAGAGAGCTATAAAAAAGCTAAGCTTTATTACGACAGTACCGTAACTGTAATTAGCGACAACGTAGAGAACTACGATGTACTGATAACACGGCATGAGGTTTTAACTGACTTTGTAAAACAAGTCATCATTATAGAAGAGCAAGATAGTCTCTTGAAACTATCGACACTAGACAGTGCTTCTATCAAAAAAATAATAGATCAATCAGTAGCAACAGAAAAAGAAAGACAGAAACAACTAATTGCCAAAGCTAAACTCGAAAAAGCAAAAGAGAAACAAGAGTCATCTCTGAATGCCTTCCAGGGAAAAAGCAATTTCATCTTCTATAATCCTGATGCATTGGCTACGGCTAAATTAGCTTTTATAGACAATTGGGGAGACAGAAAGCTAGAAGACAACTGGCGTCGTTCGACAAAAGAACTCATAGAAGAACTCATCCAAAATCAAGACGGCACAGATACTACAGTTGTTTCTTCTCCTACTAAGAAAGTAGCCGAAAAAGAAATACAGGTAGACAGAAGCCAATTTGTAAAAAACATCCCTTTTAGCGATGAACAAAAGGCTGAGTCGAACAATAAAATTATCCGTGCGTACTACAAACTAGCAAAAATATACGATTTCCAGTTACTTGATCCTGTGAGAGCACGTGAGACTTACCTTACGTTATTAGAGAAGTATCCTTCCAATGAATACGAATCAGAAGTATTGTATTCGCTTTATCTATTATGTAAGAAAACCGATTGCGATGAGCAGGTTTATGCGAACCAAGTTTTTGCTATTTATCCCAACTCTATTTATGCTAAGCTAATCCGTAACCCTAACTATGCGGCAGATTACCAAGGAAAAAATGCGTTGGCTGATAAGGCGTATGAAAAAGCCTATGCCTACTACCTAGCAGGTGAATATTACCAAGCAGATGTAACCATTAACCAAACTAGAGCTGCGTACCCTAGTTCTTCATTAGATGACAAATTGGTGCTACTAAAAGCCATTCTCTTAGCTAAAAGAAACAAACTATCTGCCTACAAAACAGCCTTATCTGCCTTTCAGGTTAATTACAAAACAAGTAATTTGATTCCCTATGCAGCGGACTTATTAGAAAAAGCAGACAATTTCTCTGCTAATCAACTACCTACCGCCATTGTACCAACTGATACCGTGTATGACATTAATGCAGGTGAAGAGCATTATTTTGTAGCACTAGCAACTACTGAAGGCTTACTAGAAAATAAAATACTAGGCGAGCTATATGCTCTAAATCAAAAAGAATTTCCTGATGCAGATTTAAAGGCAAATATTTTTAGTTATAACAACACGCTTTCGGTGATTAGGATACGCACATTTGATTTTAGACAAACAGCTGAGATCTACGCAGAATTAATGGCGAAACCAGGCAACTTATTAGACGTCTACGGTTCTTCTATCCAACACTCGTTTGTCATCACACAAACCAATCTCTTTCGTTTAATGAAATCAAATGACTTGGTAGGATACCTCAACTTCTACAACGAACGTTACCTCAACATTGTAAAACAATAGATAACACACGTGAAACAATTTTTAATTTCTTTACCTGCGGCAGTAAAAGGGCTTTGGATCACATTCTTAATCGGAATAGTAGCCCTTATTTTTTATGTCTACGCTGTTGCCAATAATGTAGGTGGCTTATCAGGAAAAATACCTTCCCTACGTGTTTTAGAAAACCCACGGACAGAGGTCGCATCCGAAATGTATGCTGCTGATGGCTTAGTCTTAGGAAAATACTTTAGATCAAACAGAACGCCTATTCCTCACGATTCTATTTCTAAAAAAGTAATCAATACACTTCTAGCAACTGAAGATATCCGTTTCTACGATCACCATGGTATAGACCTCAAGGGAAGCCTTTCTATTGTTTGGTATTTGCTAAAGGGAGATAAAAGAGGGGCGAGTATCATCACCCAACAACTGGCTAAAAACTTATTTAAGACAAGAAAAAAAGAAGCCAAAGGAATATTGACAGGAGTACCAGGTTTGGGGAAAGCCATCATGAAAACAAAAGAATGGATTACTTCTATTCGGCTAGAACGTTCGTATACCAAGAAAGAGATCATGACCATGTATCTCAATACAGTAGATTTTGGGAGTAACTCTTTTGGAATAAAAGTAGCTGCACAGACATTTTTTGGCAAACCGCAAAGTCAACTAAAATGGGAGGAAGCTGCTGTCTTAATTGGCTTACTGAAAGCACCAACAAGGTACAGCCCTGTTTCTCATCCAAAAAGGTCTTTATTTAGAAGAAATACTATTTTAGATCAACTAGCAAAGTATGAATTCATTCACCCAGATTCTGCCACCAAAATAAAAAGTGATAGCATACAGCTGCACTATAACGTAGAAAATCAAAACCAAGGAATAGCACCTTATTTCAGGTCTATTGCCTCTCGTTATTTAAGAAATTGGTGTAAAAATAATGGCTACGACCTCTATTCTGATGGATTAAAAATCTATACTACAATTGATTCTAAAATGCAGGTGTACGCAGAAAAATCAATGGCTACTCATTTGACTTATTTACAAAGTGAATTCTTAAAAGAATGGAGAAACTATAAACCTTGGGCTGGGGATGAAAACAAGGTCCGACTGACCGAAAAATCACTTCACAACGACCAAGTGGTTTGGAATCAGATTAAACGAACAGATTTTTACAGACAGATAAAAAAGAAGTACGGTGACGACACATTAGCGATTCAAAAAGAGTTGATCACTCCTCAAAAGCTAAATGTATTTACTTGGCAAGGAAGTGTAGACACCATAATGACGCCTCTACAGCAAGTAGCCCATCATTTACGCTTTTTGCAAACAGGTTTTATGTCTATGGAACCCCTTACGGGTAATATTAAAGCATGGGTTGGTGGTATTGATTACCGCCACTTCAAATACGACCATGTAAAACAAGGAAAGAGACAGCCAGGTTCATCGTTCAAACCGATGGTATATGCTACTGCTTTTGAAGAAGCAGGAGATGTGTATTCACCTTGTTACAAAGCAATTGATCAGCCCGTAACATTTGTAGTAGGTTCTGGTAGAAAACGTATACTGAACCGTGATGAGGATGAAGACGAAAAAAATGATGAAGATGCCGTAGAAGGAAATATCTGGACACCTAAAAACTCTAATGATAAATTCTCTGGAGATACACTTACGCTAAGACAGGCACTAGCTAGATCGGTAAATTCTATTACGGCATTAATGATGAAGAGTTTAGGTGACAGAACGCCAAACGAAGTATTGAAATTTGCTCGAAAATTAGGTTTCACGAGTGATATTGCAGCAGTACCCGCTATGAGCCTAGGTGTATTCGATGTATCTGTTTATGAAATGGTAGGCGCATACAGTACCTTTTTAAATAAAGGAACATGGATAGAGCCAACATACATCTCTCATATAGAAGATAAATTTGGGAATGTATTGGTCAAGTTTGCTCCTGAAAGAAGAAAAGTACTCAGTGAAGAAACAGCTTACCTGATGCTATACATGCTACAAGGTGGTGTACAAGAAAAAGGAGGTACAGGAATGGGAATCCATAGCTATGGTATTACTGTAGGAAATGATGTAGGGACAAAAACAGGAACTACACAAAACAGCTCAGATGGATGGTTTATGTGTGTAACACCAGACTTGGTGTCAGGATGTTGGGTAGGTGGTGATCATCGACTGATTCGTTTTAAATCCAAGTATTTTGGTCAAGGTGCTCGTATGGCGATGCCTATAATTGGTCAATACCTAAAAGACGTATACGCCGATAAAGAATTAGGCTACGAACGCAAGAAATTTGAACGCCCAGCCAATCTATCTGTCTCTCTAAATTGTGGCAACAGTGACAGCTCAAAAGAAGGCAAAGACTCTGATAAGCCAAAAGAAAAAACATTTTCCATCGAAAACTCTTTCGATGACGACCTAGACCAGTAATTATGTGGCATAAAAAAGTGATTCGCTCTTTCTGGTATGTATTAATCATAGGCATATTTTCTACCCTTCTTTTAATCGGTAGTATCTCTATCAACCTATTTGGTTTATTTGGAGACATCCCTTCGTTTAGTATTCTAGAAAGCCCTAAAAAAGATTTAGCCACATCTATCTATTCTGAAGACGGAGTATTGATGGGGAAATACTTTGACAGTGAAAACAGAGTAGATGTACCTTTTCATGAAATTTCCCAATATGCTATAAAAGCACTGGTAGCTACGGAAGACGAACGTTTCGAAAATCACTCAGGAATAGACATGAGAGCATTGCTTCGTGTAGTAAAAGGATTAGTAACGGGCAATAGTTCTCTTGGAGGAGGAAGTACCATAAGCCAACAGCTTGCTAAAAACTTATTCCGAATGAGGGACGAACCTCGCTACAAAGGAAGTTTATACAAAATAAGAGTCATCCGTATGCTTGCCATTAAGGTAAAGGAAATGATAACCGCCGTACGTTTAGAAAAGTCGTATACCAAAAGGGAAATCATGACCATGTATTTAAACACCGTAAGTTTTGGTAGCAGAAGCTTTGGAATACAGGCTGCAGCAAAAACTTTTTTCAATAAAAAGCCTATTGACCTAAAAATAGAAGAAGCATCTGTTCTAGTAGGAACACTAAAAGCGAACACAAGCTACAATCCGTATTTACATAAAGAAAACTCATTTAAAAGAAGAAATGTAGTTATGTATCAAATGAAGAAATACGGATATTTAGCTGCTTCAGCTTACGATTCTTTAAAATACTTACCTCTAGCATTAGATTATACGCCAGAGAATTACAACGAAGGAATTGCACCGTACTTTAGGTCATCTATCAAAGGGAAAATTCAAGCTTGGTGCGAGAAAAACGGGTATGACCTTTACAGAGGAGGGCTAAGAGTATACACCACTATCAATAGTAACGTACAACGAGCGGCTGAAAAATCGGTACAAGAGCATATGGCTCAGCTCCAAAAAACGTTCAGGTCTGATTGGAATGGGAAACAGCCTTTTTCTGACCAATACCTGATTGGTCAAATCAAGAAAACGCCTTACTATTACGGCTTAAAAAAGAAGTATAAGAAAGACACCGACTCTATAAACTATTACTTACATAAACCACGTGCTTCCAGCATATTTACATGGAATGGCATTCAGGACACAGTCATTAGTTTTATAAACGAAGTCCGTCACCAGAAACAATTTTTACGTACTGGCTGTGTTGCTATCAATCCGCATTCTCGTGCCATAAAAGCGTGGGTAGGTGGAATCAATCATGAGTTATTTCCACTAGACCATGTGAGCCAAACAAAAAGGCAACCGGGCTCTACTTTTAAACCTATTCTGTATGCCACAGCAATTATCAATGGCTATACTCCATGCTCTACCTTACCGGATGCACCCGTAACTATTAGCGCTGGAGATGGTTCTTTCTGGGAGCCAAAAGGGACTAACTATTCGGGTGAATTACTGACGCTAAAAGAAGCCTTGGCTCGGTCTATGAATAATATCTCTGCCAAACTAATGGAAAAAGTAGGTCCTAACAATGTAGTTGCTTTTGCAAAATCTATTGGGATTGAAAGTAAGTTAAACCCTGTGCTGTCATTAGCGTTAGGAACTAGCAATGTATCTGTATTAGAAATCACCAATGCCTACAATACATTTGTAGCAGGTGGGGTATATAAAAAGCCGATTTACATTAGTAAGATAGAAGATAAAACAGGAAAAATAATTGCTGAATTCTCTAACGAAAGCTCGGCAGAAGAAGTAATGAGCAAAGAAAATGCCTATCAAGTAGTCTCTCTTTTAAGAGGAAGTGTGTTGCATCCTAAAGGAACGGCTAGGCGGTTAAACTCAGAATACAATTTGCTACAAAATGGAAACCAAATAGGGGGTAAAACGGGAACGACTCAAAACTCAACCGATGGATGGTTTATGAGTATTACCAACAATTTAGTAGTTGGATGTTGGGTTGGTGGCGAAGACAATAACATTCACTTCAATTCTGGGTATTACGGTCAAGGTGCTCGCATGGCGATGCCTATTGTAGGGAAACTATTCAAGCAGTTATATCAAGATAAAAATTCATCTGTGCGTCCATCTATTTTTCCATTACCAGCAGGCGTAGACCACACCTTTATTGAAAGTATTACCTGTGAGGAAGCTACGGTTACTACAAGTGATTCTTCTGCACTTTACACACCTGACAGTCAGGCAATAGACGATCCGTTACAGTAAAAATCAAGCAAGAAATGGCTAAAGTAAAATCATCTTTTTTCTGTCAAAGTTGTGGTGCACAATCACCTAAGTGGTTAGGGAAATGCCCTTCGTGCCAAGCTTGGAATACCTTTGTAGAAGAGGTCATTCAAAAAGACGAAGACAAAAGAGGAAACTGGAAATCTGGATCAGCAGGTGGAGGAAACAAACGAGCTACCAAGCCAACTCCAATCACAGACATCAAATTCGAAGAACAAGACAGAACCGTAACTCACGATGCCGAGCTAAACAGAGTGTTAGGTGGTGGTATAGTACCAGGGTCGCTTGTGTTAATTGGTGGAGAACCAGGAATTGGGAAATCTACGTTGATGCTACAAATTGCCCTACAACTAAAGGGTATGAAAATACTCTATGTAACGGGTGAAGAAAGTGAGCAACAGATTAAAATGAGAGCAGAGCGTTTAGGCTCACTATCAGAAACGTGTTTTGTATTGCCTGAAACCACGACACAATCTATCTTTCAGCAAATAGAGACGTTAGAACCTGAATTAGTTATTATAGATTCCATACAGACTTTACAGTCTACTCACGTAGAATCTGTAGCAGGAAGTGTATCTCAAGTACGGGAATGTACCGGCGAGTTAATGAAATTTGCCAAAGAAACAGGCGTTCCTGTCTTTCTGATCGGTCACATTACCAAAGAAGGAACCATTGCAGGACCTAAGTTATTGGAGCACATGGTAGACACGGTTTTACAGTTTGAAGGAGACAGACACCTTGCCTACCGTATTTTACGAACGACTAAAAATAGGTTTGGTTCTACGTCAGAACTCGGCATGTACGAAATGCAAGGAACAGGACTCCGTCAAGTAAGTAATCCTTCCGAAATTTTAATTCCTCAGCGAGATGAGGACATTAGCGGTATCACCATAGCGGCATCCATAGAAGGCAACAGGCCTTTATTAGTAGAAATCCAAGCGCTAGTGAGCCCTGCTAGTTACGGAACGGCACAGCGCTCTGCTACGGGATACGATGTCAAGCGACTGAATATGCTTCTTGCTGTATTAGAAAAAAGAGGTGGCTTTAAACTCAGTCAACAAGATGTGTTTCTAAACTTAGCAGGTGGAATCAAAATAGATGACCCAGCTTTAGATTTAGCGGTATGTGTGGCGATCATCTCTTCTTACGAAGACATTGCTGTATCCAACAAATTGTGCTTTGCAGGCGAAGTTGGTCTCGGTGGAGAAATCAGAGCCGTAAACAGAGTAGACAACCGAGTAGGTGAAGCAGACAAACTAGGCTTCAACGAAATGATTGTCTCTAAATACAACAAAGGTTTAGACAAGCAACAGGTCAAAACATTAAAACTAACCCAATGTGCTAAACTGGAAGGTCTGTTTCAGCATATTTTTGGATAGGGTTATTTTGATAACGTAGAGGTAGTTTATATGTGAGTAATAAGTTTTACTTGAAATACTACTCTTCTATTTTTAGCATTGGTAGGTATAAAATTGCCGTTCTCTCTTTACGTATCTTTTCCCTCCAATTTGAACTTGTAAGAAATCCTTAACAGTTCGATTATCGCCCAATTCTTCTTTAAATACGTTTTTTAGGCGCAGTCTGTTTTCAGTATATATTTGGGGAGGGTTATTTTAGTTTTCTCACCAACTTCTCTTTCACTCCCAGAGCCCAGAGCAACCATTTTCCCGACGTCAGCAAAATGGTTATTTATTCTTTACTAGTTACTTTTAGCATTTGTATCGTTTTCCCGAAGCTAATAAGATAATCGCCTATACTTTATCTGATATTAATTAAAAACCTAATTCATTACAAATAAACTAAATAACTACATCCTCGTTACCGCTATCACTCAAATTAGTGATGAATTAAGTATGTTTAGACTAACCGAAGAAAGGCTAACATAAAGCCTATTTATTATAGACTACTCTTTTTAATCGAATTGTGAAATCCTCCAAACTGAAGAAGCAATGTTAGCTGAATTGCAACGCACCTCTCCTACAGAGCTTTTGTTTAGTGAAGATTTTGAACTGGATTTATCTGCTGCCTCGTCGCTGGGCGTAATTAAGGGTCGAGCTGCCGCCGTGGCGCAAATTCGCAGTTCAATCGAAGCGGCGCAGACTGTTCATCACGTCC
>JAVCKV010563630.1:0-10695 GCA_032274145.1 Herpochondria borealis | reverse complement strand
TGCTCTTGTCGCTAGCATATATGATTGAATGAGCTAGATCGAAATGAGCAAGGATAAGCAAATCGAGAGGACTATCAACGATGATGGCTGAAGGATGGTGCGCTTGGATTTGGATAGCTCCTTTGTTATCGTACAGCGTGTTTTCATAAGGCTTTTTACAGCGGTAAGCAAAGCTGAACAGATTCACTAACTGGTCGTCTTGATACAAGGGTATGACTAAGCCTACAGCTACCTCAAAGCCAGAGTCTCGAAAGATCCCTTGCTCAACGAGTTGCTGTCGTTGCCCTCGACCAGTCGCGTTGTTACGTGGGGCAAGTTGG
Source organism: Herpochondria borealis (assembly GCA_032274145.1). Classification (NCBI taxonomy): domain Eukaryota; phylum Rhodophyta; class Florideophyceae; order Ceramiales; family Ceramiaceae; genus Herpochondria; species Herpochondria borealis. The sequence goes on along the minus strand of JAVCKV010563630.1, from coordinate 10,375 downwards.
TTGTTGCTAGCTCTATCTGCGACGCCTAGCTGTAGGAGTTCAGTAAGCTTGTCTGGATTGAGATTGAGCTTTTCGAGGTAATGCCAGAGTGATTGGTTTTCACTGGATAAATGGCGTTGCTGGTAGAAAGCAAAGATGTCTTCTAATGTGTGCATGGGAATAATTTTAAAGGTGGTGCGACAGAGAGACTAGCAATCTGTCATGGTAATTTCTGGACGGTGACGGGCGACTTACGCCTCTATTCTTTTGACGACACGCATCACGCTTGTCCCGTGCCAGCGTGCATCCTTAGCTGTCTTTATCCCCATGCGGTTCAACTCATTGGCAATCTTTCCATAGGCTGTGATACCACGTTCGCGAACAACTGAGATATGCTGCATGATCTCCTTGGCCAGTTTATCGGCTTCAGCTTTATTACGTGCAGCAAGGGCTTTGCCTGTTGTGCCTAGTTTAACGCCTCTAGCTTTTGCTGCCTTCAGAGCTGCTTTGGTTCGTTGAGAAATGCGGTCAGCTTCGTCTTCTGCGACACAAGCCAAAATGCCTATGGTCAACTTGTTGGCAGATGGCATATCGCAAGCGACGAAGTCCACATTTGCCGCCATGAGTCCTGTAATGAAATGGACGTTACGTGCTAGGCGGTCGAGCTTTGCAATAACGAGCACAGCTTTGTGCTTCTTAGCCAGCTTGATAGCTTGGTCGAGCTTTGGGCGGTTAGTCTTACGACCAGACTCTACTTCGACAAAGTCTTGGATAAGTTCGCCACCCTGTTCAGTAATGAACTCGGTGACGGTTGCTTCTTGAGCTTCGAGACCTAAGCCTGACTGGCCTTGGCGTTGAGTTGAGACACGGTAATAAGCGACATATTGAGTCGGTTTATTACAAGTGGACGTCGGTTCGCTTGTTATGTTCTTCATTGGTTCTATGTTTTTGAGTTAGGAAAACGTGACCAGATGAGAATTGGTCACGGGAATCACTCTCAGCACATAGATGCTGCCCCACATATTCACCGCAAGCGGCTGTTTTATTCTGTGATGTTACCCGTAATTGGATTATTTTGGTCTACATTTATAGACACAAAAAAGCCGCGATGTTTGAGGCTTACGGCATGCCTCTATGTTTTGAGAGGTCTGTATGTTGTCGTCTTCATCCCTAACATTCAAGTTTAAACCTAATAAATCCAACGCTTTGTCGTGGTTCATGTCGTTCTGTGTCGAGTTCGACAACATCGTGTCGGAGTCATGTCGTGCTGCGTGTCGCCATGTTGTCACCTATGTCGTGGAGGGGGGGGGGGGCTTGGAACCTCCGACAACTTTTTAGCTAGGGGGTGGGGCACCTTTCGACGGTTTTTGCCTCAAACCACGTAGACGATTTGACGAAAATGCACAGAGAGTCAGTACAGTTTTATAATGTGTTAGATACACAGATGAATCAACTTCCCCCTATCGCAGTCGCTGTAATCTTAAGAAGTAAGCACCCAATAATACTGAACTTGAATGTTCGCATAAAAGCTACCTTACCACAATACTTGGGATGCCACGCATTGTAAGCTGCATCTAATAGAGCTACTAACAAAGCTAACATTATGACCCAAAGTATTCCAGATAGTAAATGGAGACTTTGAGCTAGGTTAATGAAGACGGTCGTAAATATTGAGATTGACGACCATAATAGAAATACTCCGATGGGACGTTCTGTTAAATTAGATTTCATTCGCTTTGTGATACAAATTTACAGTTGATATTCTTATGATTGCTAGAGTTAGAATTTTAAAGCGATCCATCACTCGAATGAACCCTCCTCATCTGGTTCAGACTTATTGTCTTCAATGAACTTATCCGCCCACTTGGAACGTCTGGATTTTTTGACTTGGCGGAAATACCCGCTCCTGTTAAAACATATATGTTTTTTACTCTCTCCATTATTTAATCTTCTTAAGTGTTGTTTCACCTCCTTTATTATGGACAACACTTCCTGAATCTCCTTTCAAAGTTACCGTGAAGGTGTGTTCATTTTTCCATATAGTGAAACCTTTTTCAGTCTGTTCCCAACGACCTAGAAGCTTCCATGAAGTATGTCTGACGGTCTTATCTTTGTTAAGAGATAATGTTCCACCAGAGCCCCAATCCCATTGAGTATTATTTAAATTAACACTAGCCTTCTTAGCTAGTACCTCTTTAGGTAACCCCTCAATTTTTTCAATTTCTTTGACGACTAACAGTGCTGAGTCTAAATCGCCAGCTTTAGTATAGTTTAATTTAAGCTTCTTCAAAGCCTGCACATACTGTAGATCTATTCGCTGAACATGAGTTTCACGTGTTTCTCGTAGATTCCTAAGCTCGTGAGGTTCTTTTTCTGCGGCCTTGCTGATATTAAGCGACAACAGGATAAGTGAGATAATTTTCATAGTTCTTTTGGTTAAGTTAAATAACTCTCACTGACATTAAAGAACCAGACAATCCGCTAGGTGACGCGGGTGTTTGAAAAGATCGGGTAAACCACGACCCAGTCATGTCTTTAGCCGAAGCCTGGACCAACATGACTCACCCGCATCTTTTCGACGCAGGTGCCGTTTTAGCGACTGGCACGCAGTCGGGTTTACCTTTTCAGACTTTCAACGGTCTGGCTCTTACTGTGGTGAGAGCGAGGGCACTATAGCCAAGAGGCTACACATTGGCTACAACATTTTTGACCCTTTCATGTGTAACGGTAAAGAAATGTTACAGGGGGCACCTAGACGGCTACTTAGTGGTGTTTCTACGGACTAAGAATCTTCTCTGACACAGTAGTAAAATGGTAGGTTAAGAGTGCGTAGGTGATGATGAGTTTCACCTACGCACCATTAGATAAATATCAGCTCAGATTTACTTTACGCATCAAGAACTCTTGCTCTTGCTTCACTAGGAAGCATTTTAAGGCGTCTATCTGTGTTTGGGTTGGCTCAATAATTTTCCCATTCATGGCGAAACTCAACCTATCGACTTCAAAATTAATGGAATTATGGAAGGCACACTGGGTGAGTTCCTCAACCCGAACACAGTAGGTAGCTTTGGCACTATCAGGGAGATCAATACTACTATGGCTAACACCTAGTATGTTTTTATCACGTCTTAAGACTGTTACCTCAAAGCTGGTTACTGTTGTGTCAGTCAAGTTAGGGTTAATTAATTTCAGGAGTTCAAGTCTATCTTGGCTTAGTGGTTTGATGTATGATTTGTTCATATTGTTGTTGTGGTTAAGAATGTAGCAAATCTGTTTGGCGTGGGTGACGACCGAGAGTTCAGACGTATGTGACCCTTTTGCTACTTTCTCTTTATATTAATTTTACTTTTCTTGTTTTTTACTTTTCTCTAATTAAAAAATAAGGCTTACAGGTCTAATTTATTGAACACACACCATATAGAATAAGGGGTTAATAGATCTGACCTTGGGTAAGCCCTGCAAAGACCATTAGCTAATGGAGGCACCCACACGAGCACCTCCACTAGAATTTGCTGCATTACGGGAGCGTGTGCCTCATGTCTTCGTCCTCAGAGAACAGCTTTAGCTTCGATTCTGAATCCTTCTCGATTTGCTTCTGCACTTCATCAGACACTTTAACAGTCCAACGGTTGCCGCCTTTGCCGCTTTTAGCTGAGATCCAGCTCACAGACTTCGACAGCTTACCTAGATGTGACCCCATAGAGCCAATGCCTGAGACAATGGAGTTGAACACCTGAGCTTCAGCAGCGTTAAGCTCGGCTTTCACATGAGTAAGCACCTTAGCTGCCAACTCTGCTTCAATTGCCTTTCCTCGTCGACGTAAGGCAGTCTTAACGAAATCCTCAACAGAGGCTGAACCGTCGAGTTCATCGAGGTGCTTAAGCACCTCTGGGTGGTGATAAGATTTTACGCCCCAACGAGAATCGACAATAGCTGTTGGTTGCTCATACCCACTGAGCAAGAAATTCAAGAACATTGGTAACTCGGCCTGAATAGCTGATAAGAATGTCGCCATCTCTTCAGGTGTATTCGTCGGCATAGGCATTTCCCCATCAGCACAGTAAAAGAGGTGAATCTTATCTGCTATAGAGTCTTTCATTGGGGGTAAGACACCGACATCTTCTTGCTCGGTATTCAATGAGAATGTAAGCACGCGTCGAGGTGTCAACGATACCTTATCCTTGAATTTACCTTCATTGGGGGCTGAGTTATTGGCAACAATCTGTTTCATACCAGCTCCCAACTTCACACGGTCTTTACGACTCAAACTCCCGTCTGTGTCACTGACACACGCATGCTCGGAACCAATGAGGTCACTGTTGAATCGGGTATCACCTTTGAAAAACATAGTTGGATCTGCCTGACGACCGCCGAACAATGGAGTCAACATAAGTTCCTGAAGGAAGCTCTTACCGCAACCACGCCCTCCAACAAAGGCAACTGCCTGCACTGGGATGTCAAGACATTGGGTCAACATCTCCACTGCACGGCTCAGCCAAGCGTAGAAGTATTCTAATTGTTCACCAGCTAACATTCGTTCAATGAACTCTTTAATCAAAGGATATGAACCCTCAACTGGCTCAAGGAAATGAGGTGAGGTTGCCACCAAAATATCCATGCCATTCATTGAGTAAATACCTTGCTCGTAGCCAGCTAAGTCGCCATACCAGTTTACTGAGCGTTCGAGCTTGATGTAGTTCACCATTGCAGCACGCAAGTCGCGGTCAACGATTCCTAATGCTGTCAAAGACTCCTTAGCAGCTTGACCAGACTCAGCGAAGAAACGCTTTTTGTTGTTGAGGTGCAAAAACTTGCTTGTCCCTGTATCGTAATACCAATCGTCAATGAGCCCCGACACAGCCAGTTCCTTTAATTGGATTTCAAACAAGTCAGTATCCTTATTATGGTGCTTCAGATTAAACTTTGCGATTTTTTTAGCATAGTCAAAGACTGTGCCAACGCTCAAGGTTGCATGCAACTTGTCATTCTTGGTATAGTCATCATCGTCTTGAGCTGGGAACACATCCATCATTACCTCAACTCCATCTTCGCCATACGAATTGAACATCGCAGCATAGAGCTCAACCCACACTGTGTAATCAATGTCTTGGTTCACAAGAGCAATTGCTTTGAGAGCGGTTTCAGCTACAGATAAAGGATAAGTCGGTAACAGCTTCGCTAGGTTGGCTGAATACTTCTGCTCACGCTTTTTCTGTTTCTTTAACCCAGCCTTACGTTGCTTTTTGGCTGAAGTCGTTGACAGGTCAATTTCTCCAGTAAAAGGCTCTAGGTCTTCACCTGTCACCAATACGGCTTCAGCATCACGTCGGACGGTGATAGCTTCGTCATGGCTACCAAAGCACAGACGACATACGTCAGAGCCACTCTCATCGATGTATTGCTCGAACTCTGAGTAAACAGTCTTCACCTTGGCGTAGGCAGCTTTATGCACATCTTCGTCCCAAAGGACATCACAATCAAGCTCTGCAGAGACCAAGGCTTTAACACCTTTATTGCTGACACTACGGAACACACAAAATGTCGTTGGCATTTTAAGCAAGGCAGCACAAACAGCTTCGACATCATCCACTTTATCAAGGTCGAGCACAACGAGACCAGAGTGTTTAATGAAGCCAGCCGTATTGCGATACTCGAATGAGCCTGAAAAGGTGAACGCAGGTAGGGACTTCTTCAACTTGGCCGCCTTAGACCTCAATTGCTTGATCTCCTTCTCGTCGTCTGAGTCTTTAATATCTTCTAGGAGCTGTCGAATTTTCTTAACCTTTTTCGCTAACTTCTTGTTCGCTCCTCCAGTTCTGATCATTTTAAGAGCTTGGTAAACGGTGCATCGACGTCCAACTGTTGCACGAGCCCCACCGAACATCGAAATCTCGTTATTCATGCGGTTATTGCTTGATTTCTTGGGGCTTTGCGTTACAGTATTTTCATCATCAAAACTGAGAACGCTGCCTTTCGGGGTGGCTTCTTTTTTGTCTGGTGGAAGAGGTTCAGAGTTTAAGTTTTTGCAATCTTGCTCAGTAGCCTCTGAAGAGGTCTTGTCATCGTTTGGTTTATGTTTTTTAGGCATGTTTTTAGTTTGGTTTCGTGACCCACACACTTTGTGAATCACCCCACCTAAATCACAAAAAACCTATACAAGTAAAGGGATATAGACCACATCATAACGGACACGGCTTAAAAACCGTCAACTTTTTTAATCCTCTTTCTAAACGCTCTAATTACATCCAGAAAATTTCGACGTGGACATGTGAAATCCTCATCTTCATTTTTACGTTTATACATTTGACCACGACGAAGCACTCCTAATTCATTTTCCACTAGATAGTCAGCAGTTTGTGATGCACTTTTCTCAGGATGGTCTAGCCATAACTTTTTAGCCTCCTTCTGCCATTCTTTCAGCTTCCCCTTTTGGCCTTTGCCACGTCCAAATTTTTGTAATACTTGAGCTAGACCTTCCGAGGCTATTCGGCTGACTTCAGGAGGTGTCTGAAACCGTTCAAAATGTCGCCCCGCTTCAAACGCCTTATAAATCAAGTCCCATCCTTCAGTAGTCCCAATTTCGCCATAACTTTCGACCAAACAGTTTAGTCTATCATTCAACCTCTTGATAGGACTACAGCCCTCTGGTAAATTCTCATCTACATCAATAATTTCAGGAAGCTCATCTATTACTTGCTGCACTTCATTAGAAAAGTGCTTCCAAGGTCTATCGAAGATTCTTTCACAGAGTTTATGACTGGCTATCAGATCGTTCAGTTCATCGTCATTTGTCCTATCCTTACTTCCAATAAAAACTCCTTCAACTTCAGAACACAATTTATGAAGATCTATCATTTTTTGTTTAGAAGTTTGAACCTCCACTTCGCTATACGAAGGTTCATTATCGCCTTCATATTCACAGCCCTGAAGAAAGGCTATGTCATCCTGCACTTGAGAGTCTGGAGCAAACATTATACATTTAAACCTTCCATCATCGAAACACCCAAAACTCCACCATTCGTCTGAAGGTAAATCTGGCTGTTTACCAATTTCATAAAGCTCACAATCAGGGTAATAGCAACCTAGGCCATCGCCCCTAGACTCCGTTCTCCTTAAGTAGACTTGAGACACCTTTTTGTCCACTGCCTTCAATATTTTACTATAGAGGTTAGAACTCAACCCCTTCAAAATCTCTAATTTTTCATTTACACTATCACTCATCAGAACCTAAGACATAAAGTATCTAGGACTACCCCCACAAGGAATAACGACTCAACAATGCAGCAAATTACTTTGGGAGCGGCTGGTTGCTCTGACTAAACTCCAACATGGTCAGACCTACCACACCTTTTTCTAGCCCCCTTATTATATTTTATTTCTATCTTTAACTTTTTTCTTTTTAGAAAAGGGTAAAAAGGTCTAAAAGGTCTAAATTAATCACTCTATCCCTTATGAATAAATGGATTGAGCGGTCAGACCTTGGGATAAATCTACGGAAACCTTCATCACTCGAAAGCATCCATAGCCCACCGCTCCAAACAATCTTACTGCTGCATTCACACAACCACCGCCTGAATCATCCCCGCCACCTCGTTCACTACATAGCCTTTCTTCGCTGGCACTCTCACCAACGGCACTCCTGCTGCCGACATCGCACCATCAACAAACTTGTCACGCTCCACTCGATCAGCACGACCATGACTAGCATCATCAAGTTCAACAGCAAACATCACCTCCATCGTCGCAGGGTCACAGCACACAAAATCCAAGTGCTTCGAACTGATCTTGTTGAAATACGCCTGCTTCTTTTGTGTTCCTTTCGGCACGTAGATCACGTCACACAATCACACATTACAGCTAATCACATATTGTTTCCCGACCACTTGTTGCAATACACCGTAGAATGAACGCTCTGCTGCCGTCAGGAAGTATTTACTCTTCAAATATGGATAAACGTCCTCCGAAGACTCAACTGAGCCTTGAGGTGGATTTAGCAGCCTCTGAAAGATCTCTATCACAATCCCCAAACAACCTGAATTTTGACTCATGCTACATTGCTAACATACTTATTCAAATCATACAGATTTTTTTCACCTCGGAATCAGCGTTAATTCGGCCGCCCTTTTTAGACGCTATCCCGCATAGATTCAAGAAATCGCCCCTCAGAAAGTTTGATGACAATTCGGCCGTTTCCGTTACTGTCTACTGCTAGAAATTTTATCTATTTACTCAAGTAATTTTAGTGTTAGTCTTTCAATAATCATCTATGGAATACGCTACACTAATAATGATGCTCGTGACTTTCTTGCAAGAGAGGCAGTCCAACAAAGACCGTAATCTGCAAGGGCTTAAGGACTATTTACACGAAAAGAACTTTCAAGACATTCTCCAGTTTCTTGAGCAAAATGAAAATATCCAACAAAATATCGAAGCTCTTCTTAATTCTGAGTTTTCGGATCTGAACAAGAAAGTTGATCTACTTACCGAGACTCTATCATCAGTAGCCTCAAAGCTAGACGGCTTCAGCAATTTTATACCAGAAGAAAGTCAATTGACTGAACAAGCTCTATATATCTTGAAGGAAGTAATAGACAGAGAAGACGGCATACTATTCCTAGAAGGAAAAAAATTAGCAATAGCTCCTTGGTATTCTGGTGACTTAACCGCTCCAGATCCTCGGTTTCTCAAAGATGATATCGAATTGCTTCTCTCGTATAATTGGATTACTTATTCAGGAGATAAAACTTATAAGATAACAAGACTCGGCTATAGAGCAACTCAACACTTACCTTTATGAACTTATTCTCATGTTTTCACTTCTCAATTTACAGCTTCACACGAAACGCTAGTCTCTAGCTAATCAATGAACTCACCTCTACAAACAATTGAACTCAAGTGCACCCGCGACGGTGACACGGTCACTCGGCAAGTCGGACTATCTAACCTCATCGACAATGACGGCGAATGGGAAATATCGATTCATTTGCCGACCAGAGACGAACCTGTAATCAACTGTAGCGGTGACGCTCTCAGTTGCCTAGGAAACGCCTACATGCACCTCTACAGCGTCATGAACTACCTTGACCGCCAAGGATGGACATTCGAGCAATCAGACGGCTGTAGCTTCTCAGTCCGTGATTACTTCCCTTCAGAGGGAGATGCCAATAGTTGTGTTCCCGTCTACGACTGTGAGATCGGAGATAAAGGCATGATCGATCACCGAGATCGAGGGAGGAAGTATTACTAAGGTGCTGTAATCCTCCCGTTCGACACTGAGGTATCAAGTGTTGTCTTTTGAGTCGTAATCAGTGGCGTCGGTATTCTACCACATACGACATCATTGACTAAAGGGGCTTGATAAGACGCTTACGATTATTGAGCTATTTCACCAATAGAAAACCCGCCCCTGTGAGAGAGCGGGTTGTGAGTCTAGGTTAGTTTAGACGGTGAGAGATTGGGTGATACGCTAGCTTAAATTCACAATACCTTTATTCCCCTTTGAGTCTATCTGCAACACTAATCCCCATCCAACCTTTTGCTTGTATGTTTGCACCGCTAGATAGTAACAACTCATATAAACCTTGATAATTGCTATCGTAACAGATTTTCAATGCTGGCTCTCCTCCGAGATCCAAGTCACATTTATCAATTTCAACTTCCTGCTCTATTAAAAACTCAACCATTTCAACGTTATTATAGGCACAAGCTTCAGCTAAAAGAGAGTTCCCGTTATTCAAAACCTCATTCAAAGAGAACGCTGATTTACACTTTAGTAAAGCATTCTCTAGATCAGCAGGCTTTGCAAATTGGACTAAATCCCGAATTTCTTCAATTAACTTGTTTTCCAGCATATAGTCTTTTCTTTTTCATATTTTTGGGTTGCGTAAGAATCTCCCATGCTAGGGGGCGATAAAGGAGGCAACAGCTCTTTCAATATAGGTAAAGGTAGATTGAAGGGTCCTCTAAAGAATTTTTTTAAGTTAAGCTTAAATTTCTTTTTCTTTTTTCTGATTAAAAAATAATCAGCATTACATTCCAGTAGAGATGCACCGATTTCTCTTACTTGGAATGTATGCCGTGCAAATTTAATCGACAACAACCACGTAAAGATGCTCGTATAGAATTTTTAATGCATCGTGTTGTTTTTAGTTCCAAAGGTGGATTTCCCGACAGATGCTGAAGGAAAAGGGCGGGATAGTTTTTTTTCCGTCCTTTCCAGCTATAAATACATCGGTCCAACTCTCTGCGCATCTTCTACACGTTGCCTTTCAACATTTTGAACACGTTTTGGAGATTCAACAGCATGGAAATCCTCGCCACAAGTTGCTACACTCAGAAGGAGGGCCACGTGCCTGAAGGAAGTGGCAAAGGTATTAACTTTTGGAAATTATCGATG
>JAVCKV010563619.1:0-10698 GCA_032274145.1 Herpochondria borealis | reverse complement strand
GGTCAAAATTATCGATTAATAAAACCACTATATAATGCATTGCAAGCAAAAAAAGATATAAAATCATATACAACACAGTTACAATTATTAGTAGAAATCCGAGATAAAACAGCAAATATTTGTTTAAAACGAGAACGACTTGCAATTGTTAATTTACCATTAATGACAAGTTCAGCAACATTTATTATAAATGGGTGTGAAAGGATAATTGTGAGTCAAATTATCCGTAATCCTGGAATTTATTTTGAAAAAAATAAAAAACAAAAGCGACAAAAACGAAAACCTTTACTTCTTTCAACTTCTAAAGCTTCAATCAATACTGGTAAATTAAAACCATTTTTACCTATACCTTGGACAACTACAAAATTATCAAATAAATTATCTCCTACTATCTCAAATCATCTTTTTTCTAATTCTTTAATAGATACTACAAAAGATGTTTATGCAACTAAATATCGAGGAAAAGATTTTTATACAGCTATATTAATTCCCGAATATGGATCTTGGATTCGCTTTGGATTTCATCGTGAAAAAAAGAAAGAAGATATTGTTATTCAAATTGATAAAACTTCAAAAACACCCATTCTTTATGTATTGAAAGTATTAGGTTTAACAGATTTACAAATTTGTCAAAATTTACAACATTCTGACTTTTTTTATTTAAATACAACAATGTTAAATAATTCCATAGTCTTTAATCAACCTAACGTTCGATTTGAGACCCAAAATTTTTCTGAAAATATATCAGATTCTTTAAAGATTTTTGATCCAAACTATTATAGATTAGGTAAAATTGGCCGTCTTATGATAAATAGGCGTTTAAATCTTAAAACTTCTCATTTTTATCAAACTTTACAGTATGAAGACATTTTTGCAATTATTGATTACTTAATTACTATATCAATTTCAAAAAGTGGTACTGATGATATTGATCATTTAAAAAACCGTCGGGTCCGTTCCGTAGGTGAATTATTACAAAGTTTAATTAGGATCGGGTTCCAACGCTTAAGTCGAAAAATGTCAAGTCAAATTTATAAACCTGAAAAAAAATTAAATGCTAATATAAATACGCAATTAATTGTTGTTACAATTAAAGAATTTTTTGGTTCTAGCCAATTATCACAATATATGGATCAGACAAATCCATTATCAGCATTAACCCATAAACGACGAATTAGTGGTTTAGGTCCTGGAGGGTTTGATCGTGATAGAATTAGTTTTACTGTTCGGGATATTCATCCAAGTCATTATGGAAGGATTTGTCCAATTGAAACTCCAGAAGGACAAAATGTTGGGTTAATTGCGTCTTTAACCACTTGTGCACGTGTAAATAACTTAGGTTTTCTTGAAACCCCATTTTGGCGTGTAATAAATGGAAAAGTTATTAAAACTAAATGCCCTATTTATTTAACTTCAGATATCGAAGATTTTTATAAAATTGCACCAGCGGATATTTCGATAAATAATAATAATTATTTAGTTGCAAAATCGATTCCCGTAAGATATAAACAAGATTTTATAACTGTTACACCTTCAGATGTTGATTTTATAGCGATTTCAAATATTCAAGTTGTTTCTGTAGCTGCGTCATTAATTCCATTTTTTGAACATGATGATGCAAACCGTGCATTAATGGGATCGAATATGCAACGACAATCTGTTCCTTTAATATTACCCCAAAAGCCTATTGTTGGAACTGGTTTAGAAAACCAAATTGCTATTGATTCTGGAATGACTATTACAGCAATTAAATCGGGAATTGTGAATTTTGTAAGTGCTGAAAAAATCATTTTAACTGAAGAATCAAACAAAAATCGAACTTATACTTTACAAAAATATCAAAGATCAAACCAAGAAACATGTATTACACAACGACCTATTGTTTGGAAAGGAGAAACTATTGAATCAGGACAAGTTCTGGCTGATGGACCAGGAATTGAAGGTGGTGAACTTTCACTTGGTCAAAATGTTTTAGTTGCATATATGCCATGGCAAGGTTACAACTTTGAAGATGCTATTTTAATTAATGAAAGATTGGTATATGATGATATTTTTACATCTATTCATATTGAACGCTACGAAGTTGAAATTGGTCAAACAAATCATGGATTAGAAAAAACGACAAATAATTTACCAAATATTAGTGAGGATGAGACTAAACACTTAGATATTGAAGGAATTATTTGTAAAGGAACGTTTGTAAAATCAGGTGATATTTTAGTTGGAAAAGTCACTCCTAAAGATGATTCAGAACAATTACCCGAAGCAAAATTATTGCGTGCAATTTTTGGTACAAAAGCAAAAGATGTTCGTGATAGTTCTTTAAGAATGCCAAGTGGAGAATATGGTCGTGTAATTGATATAGAAATTTTTCGTAAAAAGGTGAAAATATTAAACGCATTTGAGTTAGGACAACCTGAAAAAATTCGTATTTTTATAGCTCAAATGAGAAAAATTCAAGTTGGAGACAAAATAGCGGGTCGGCACGGTAATAAAGGGATTATTTCTCGAATTTTACCTCGTCAGGATATGCCTTTTTTACCAGATGGTACACCTATAGATGTTATATTAAATCCACTCGGCGTACCCTCGCGGATGAATGTTGGACAATTATATGAATGTCTTTTAGGTTTAGCAGGTCAAAAATTAAATAATCGTTTCAAAATTTTACCATTTGATGAAATGTATGGCCAAGAAATTTCCCGAGTTTTAATTAATAAAAAATTACGTCAAGCATCAATCTTAAATGATCAAGCTTGGTTATTTAATCCTTATTCACCTGGAAAAATGATTCTCATCGATGGGCGTACAGGAAAAGAATTTGAAAATCCAATAACTGTTGGAAATGCCTATATGTTAAAACTTATACATTTAGTAGATGATAAAATCCATGCCCGGGCAACAGGACCGTATTCATTAGTAACTCAGCAACCATTAGGTGGAAAAGCCCAACATGGTGGTCAACGTTTTGGTGAAATGGAAGTATGGGCTTTAGAAGGTTTTGGAGCCGCACATAGTTTACGTGAACTTCTAACAATTAAATCTGATGATATGCAAGGTCGAAATGATACATTAAATGCTATAGTAAAAGGTCAATTAATTCCAAATTCAGGAATTCCCGAATCATTTAAAGTTCTTCTTCAGGAATTACGTTCAATAGGATTAGATATTAGTACATATAAATTAGGAAAATTAGGTTCCATTAAAAAATATGATATTGAAGTTAATTTAACAGAAAATTATGATCCGATTTCAAAACGTTTTCCACCAACATCCAATATAAATAACGTTTCGTTTTACTAATTTTAACAAAAATACGATGATACAATCTGATAAAGAATTTGATTACTTAAAAATAAAATTAGCATCCCCAACGCGAATTAAGCAGTGGGCTCAACGATCTTTACCAAATGGTCAGATTATTGGTGAAGTTAAAAAAGCCGAAACAATTAATTATCGAACATTTAAACCAGAAATGAATGGTTTATTTTGTGAAAGGATTTTTGGTCCTAATAAAAATTTAGAATGTGCTTGTGGAAAATATAAAAGAGTTCGATATGAAGGATTAATTTGTGACCGCTGTGGAGTAGAAATTACAGAATCTCGAGTTCGGCGTCATAGAATGGGATACATTCAATTAATTTATCCTGTCGTTCATATTTGGTATATAACTAGTCGTCCAAATTATATTGCTTTATTATTAGAAGTTGAACAAAATGAACAAAGATTAGATACAGGTTTACAAACAACGATAAATCCCACAAATAAAAAAATAAAAAAAGTTCCACAATCTCAAATTAAACTAGAGGATGAACTTATCCAACGATTAAAATTAGCATCTCTTGCGTATTTTATTGCAGATGATGAACTGAATTTTTATTTTCTTCATTGGGCATTTAAATCTTATAGAATATGCCGTTTAAAACAAATCGATTACTTAAATCCATTAGTTTTACCGCGTAAAATATTTTCTAAAATTCCAAATACACTAGTTGGTGCAGTAATTATAAAAAATGAATTAGAAAAACTTAATCTTCGAACTGAAATTTCTAATACACGTCAGTTTATAACTTACAGTAGTAATATCTTAGCAAAAAAACTTCCTGATTATTTAGAATCACTATGGTCACGTAAATGGGAACATCAGCGTATTTATAAATTAAGAGCACAAGCAATTCAAAGAATTCGTATTTTAGAAAATTTGATTGCAACTTATTCAAATCCATCTTGGATGATATTATCGATTTTACCAGTGATTCCACCGGCATTACGTCCTATGATACAACTTGAAGGTGGACGATTTGCTACATCAGATTTAAATGAATTATATCGAAGAGTAATTACAAGAAACAATCGATTATTACGCTTATTAGAAATTGATGCTCCTCAATTAATTATAAGAAATGAAAAACGAATGCTACAAGAAGCTGTAGATACTTTAATTGATAATGGTCGACGTGGTAAAATAGTCTTAGGTGCAAATAATCGACCATTAAAATCATTGTCAGATATTATTAAAGGAAAACATGGTCGTTTCCGCCAAAATTTATTAGGAAAACGAGTAGATTATTCAGGCCGTTCAGTTATTATTGTTGGTCCCAGTTTAAAATTAAATCAATGTGGATTACCTTATGAAATGGCTATAGAACTTTTTCAACCATTCATTATTCGTGAATTAATTCAACAAGGGTTAGCTAGTAATATAAAATTAGCTAAAAATTTAATTCAACAAAATGAACCCTTAGTTGACCCTGTCTTAGAAGAAGTATTATTAACACACCCGATATTTTTAAATCGAGCACCAACATTACATAGATTAGGAATTCAAGCTTTTGAACCAATACTAGTTCAAGGTCGGGCGATTAAATTACATCCATTAGTATGTTCTGCATTTAATGCGGACTTTGATGGTGATCAAATGGCAGTACATATACCACTTTCTTTAGAAGCACAAGCGGAATGTTATAATTTAATGTTAGCACCTTATAATTTTTTATCACCTGCAAACGGGGAACCAATAGTTACACCAAGCCAAGATATGGTTTTAGGTTGTTATTATTTAACTGTTAATAATATTCCAAATTTATTAGGAGCTAATCATTATTTTGCAAATTTAGAAGATGTACTATTAGCTTACAACCAAGAACAAATTGAACTACACTCATTAATTTGGGTTCGTTACAATAAATTCTTAGACAATTCAACTAATAGACTACAAAAAATAAATTTCAATGATAATAGTTATATCGAATATTTTGATAATCTACAAATTCGAAAAGATAAAAAAAAATCTATTATCGTTCAATACCTACGAACAACCACGGGTAGAGTTATTTTTAATTATACAATTCAAAAAGCACTAAATCTTTTATACTAAATTAATTTTTGACAAGTTAACTTGTCTTTGACATAAATCCTTTAATTGAAAATTTTATGGAAAATTATACGTATCAAAATACTCTTATTAGTAAAAAACAGTTAAGACAATTATTATCATGGAGTTTTACAAAATATGGTTCAGTTAAATCATGTTTTTTAGCAGATGAATTAAAATATTTGGGCTTTAAATATGCAACATACGCTGGGATCTCGATTAGCCTTGAAGATTTGCGGGTTCCCGATATTAAAACGAATATGTTAAATAAAGCAAATAATGCAATATTAAATGCTGAAAAACTTTTCGTATTGGGAAAAATAACAAATGTTGAACGGTTTCAAAAAATTATCGATACATGGAATATTACAAGTGAATTATTAAAAGAAGAAGTGGTTTCTTACTTTAAAAAGCATGATCCATTAAATTCAATTTATATGATGGCTTTTTCAGGGGCTCGTGGTAATTTATCCCAAGTAAGACAATTAGTTGGTATGAGAGGTCTAATGTCAGATCCAAGTGGAGAGATTATGAATCTCCCAATTAAAAAAAATTTTCGTGAAGGACTAACAATAACGGATTATTTAATGTCTGGATATGGAGCACGAAAAGGGATCGTAGATACGGCTCTAAAAACTGCAAATTCTGGATATTTAACACGTCGTCTTATAGATGTAGCTCAAGATATTCTTATTAGAGAAAAAGATTGTTTAACATGTTATTCTTTTTTAGTGAATGATTTTTTTAAGAATACACAAGCTTCACAACAGGTTTTAGGTTCTTTATTAAATCAACCCGTATACGATTTAAAAACAAGTAAATTAATTGCTGATGTAAATACAGAAGTAACTCCTAATCTAGTTAGAATGTTTAGACAAAAAAATATTACCAATGTCTATATAAGATCACCATTAACTTGTAGTTTATACCGGTCAATTTGTCAAAAATGTTATGGATGGAATTTAGCTAGAGAAACTTTAATTGATATAGGTGATGCTGTAGGAATTATCGCAGGTCAATCCATTGGTGAACCTGGTACACAATTAACAATGAGAACCTTTCATACAGGTGGTATTTTTACATCAGCAACAAGCCAACAATTAACCAGTCCCATAGATGGACAAATACAATTTTCTTCATTTCTAAGAGCCTCAAAAATCCGAACAAATCGTGGTGAAAATGTTTTATTAACGGAAAATTCTGGTTATTTAATAATAATTGCACATGAGGAAAATCGAAATAATGTTCAATTAGAACTACCTAAAAATACAATATTATTTTGTAAAAATAACCAATATATAAAAAAAGATAACAGTATTGGTCAATTAGCTACAACTGTAAAACAAATTCGAATAGAAATTAAACCAGTTTTAAGTGATAGTTCGGGAGAAATTTATATGCCAAAATCTCCAGGAAAATTAAATTTTACAACAATTAGTAAACTTTTATGGATTTTATCTGGACAAGTTTTTCGAGCACCTTTTAATTCTTTTTTAAATTTTTATTCAGATTATAAAATAAATAAAGATAGTTATATTTTTCGATCAAAAATCATTAATTATCAACCAGGATTTGTTAAGCTGATAAAGAACAATGATAATTTATTTCAATCTAGTTTTGAACTAAGAAGTACAAAATCTTGTCAAATTAATTTTAATACTTACCAATTATCTTCATTAATTTATCATAAAAATTCTTTATTAATCAGTAATAATTTAAAATATTTTGCTAACTTACAAATCCACGATTCTGTAATTTTAAATACTAAAAATAACAATGGGATAAACTTTAATTTAATAAGAAATAATTTCCTAAGTTTTACTGGTGGAACAGCATTCTATACAAAAGAAGCTATTCGAAATAAAAAAGCGTTCTCAAATTCAACAATGTATGTTTATAAATCTTTAGATAAATTAAATTATCGAACGATAATTTGGTTATCAGAAGAAATATATAAAGTAAATTGTGAAAATAAATTTTTGGAAGTAGAAAACAATAATTTTATTCCAGAAAATTTTAAACTAATTCCCAAAATATATTCGCAAACGTCAGGGGTCATAAAAATTAAAGAAAAGCAAAACACAGTAAAGCAAATTAGTATCAAATCTGGATTAGTTTATGAAGTTTATGATACCAATAAAATTAAATTTTTAAATAATAAAATTTTTTATCCAGGCGAAATTATATTAGAAAATATTGAAATAAAACAACCATGCCGAACTGAAATTATCAGTACTAATTTTCCATACCAATTGTTAATTCGCACGTTGCAAATTTATGAAATTCCGTTACCAAAATCAATGGATAAAATTTTTAAAAAAGATTTGCAACAAGATTCAATTTTTAATTTAACAAGTTATATTAATTACCGTTACAATTCAAAACAAAAAATAAAAACAAATAAAATTATAAATTTAGTTACAAAAACAAACTTTTTACATTTAATAAATTTTTATGGTAAAAAAAAACTTATTAAAATTAGAAAAAAAACATTTTTAAAATTCCATATCATTGAAAAATTATACTTATCCGATTATATTCCTGCTTATTTAAAATACCGAAATATAAATATTTGTTTAAGTATTGAAAATAATCAATTTGCTAGTCTTTATAGCATATTAGGTTATTTAGAAGCAACTACGGAAAAATGTTTAGAATTAGTAAAAATTAAATCAAAAACCAAAAGAAATAAACAAATATTTTTAATTTCAAATGATGATTGTTTATTACTTTCAAAATCAAAAATTAAACATAAAACAGTAAATAATTTTTTAATTAATCCAAAAGATATAAAAGAAACCGGAAAAATTATTATCGAAAATAAATACATTGCTACTATTCAAAAAGGAAAACCTTATTTTTTCCCCAATTGTAAGAATGACTATTTTATCGATGACACAAATCTAGAATATCATACAAATTATTTAAACCATTTACCATTTTCTAAAAACTCTAAAATAATAAATCAACCTGGTATAAATATCCATTGTTATAATATAAGTAAAAATTCTATTCAACATATAATTTCAAAGAAAACAATTCAATATAATTGTTCAAAAATAATTATTAAAAAACGTAGAAATTTGTATACTACAGGTTTACCGATATTTTTAAGACGAATTTTAACTCAAAGAAAAAATAATTTACAAACTTTAGTTTCAAAATTAATTTATCTACCTGCTCAACAAACAAAAAATATAGTATGGATAAGAGCCCAAGATTCAGAATTATTATCAAATCGGATAAAGCCAAAACTAAATACAATAACAGAATTTGTTTGCTTAGAACGTAACGAATATTGGTTTGGCGAGTTGAAAACTCCTTTTCCATTTACTCAATTTAAACTTCATTCAGTTACAGAAGATTATCTAAAACAAGATGTAAATAGTATATGTGTAAAAAACGGTGAATTTATTGATGATAATCATACAATTGGGTTATTAAATTTTGAAAAAGAAATTACTGGTGATATTGTTCAAGGTTTACCAAGAATTGAAGAATTATTAGAAGCCCGAAAGAAAAAAAAATTAAGTAAACGAACATCAAAAAATCAAAAAAGAAGTCTATTAATTCGAAAAACTAGTCTAGATCCTAGTTTTGAATTTAGAAAATTAGGAACAACAATAAAAAATAATGATAAAATAAATCCTCATAATTTATTAAAAGTT
Organism: Herpochondria borealis; assembly: GCA_032274145.1. Classification (NCBI taxonomy): domain Eukaryota; phylum Rhodophyta; class Florideophyceae; order Ceramiales; family Ceramiaceae; genus Herpochondria; species Herpochondria borealis. The sequence continues at coordinate 1,656 of JAVCKV010563619.1, read as the reverse complement.
TACTTTAATTATTATACAAAAGTTAAACCATTGTTATTTCAAAATAAGATATCATTATTATTTTATTTAACTAATCCGTACGAGGCTAGTTATCGCAGTTTTAAAAAAGCTCAGTCTTTAATATTGAATTCTATTCAATCTGTTTATAAATCTCAAGGTGTTTTTATTGCAGATAAACATTTAGAAATTATTATTAAACAAATGACATCAAAAGTGCAGATTAGACGTGCAGGAGACACACCTTTATTACCTCATGAAATCATTGATCTTTACCATATTCAATATGTAAATGAAGTAATTTTATATAAACAACAACAACCTGCATATTATGTACCACTCTTATTAGGAGTTACAAAAGCATCATTAAACAATCCAAGTTTTATATCAGCAGCAAGTTTTCAAGAAACAACAAGGGTTTTAACAAAAGCAGCAATTGAAGGAAAACACGATTGGTTAAGAGGATTAAAAGAAAATATTGTTATTGGTCAATTAATTCCCGTTGGGACTGGTTTACAAACATATTCCAATTTTTTTGATAATTCCCATTTTTCTAATTTTATAAATAAAACGATTCCTTCATTAAAAACCGAGACTAACAAAAGTTAAAATAATAAATAAAAATCACTAGACAAATTATTAATTAATCAGATATAATGAAACTAATATTAATAAAAATTATACTATTAAAAAATAATGACTTATATTACATTGTCGCAATTAGGTGAAGCTGGTGTTCATGTTGGGCATAAAGCGTACAGATGGAATCCAAAAATGTTCCCATATATCTATGGAGAACGTAATAATATTCATATATTAGATTTAGTTAAATGTGCGCAATTATTAAAAGAAGCAAATTATTATTTAGAAACAACAGCTAGTCAAGGTAAAATAGTTTTATTTATTGGGACAAAACGACAAGCTAGTACATTAATAGCACAAGAAGCAAAACGCTGTGGTTCATACTATATCAATCATAGGTGGTTAGGTGGAATGCTAACAAATTGGTTTACTTTAAAAAGTCGTATTATTCGTTTAAAAGAATTAGAAGAACAAGAAGCCAAAGAAACATTCCAAATATTACCAAAAAAAGAAGCTTCTTTACGTCGTAAAGAGCTAGAAAAACTACAACGTAATCTTGGTGGTATTAAAGATATGCAAAAAATTCCTGATATTGCTATTATTATAGATCAAAAACGAGAAATGACAGCAATTCGTGAATGTAGAAAATTACAAATTCCAATTGTCTCAATTTTAGATACCAATTGTGATCCAGATTTAGTTGATTATCCAATTCCTGGAAATGACGATGCTGTTCGTTCTCTTAAACTTATATTAACAAGTCTTAGTGATAGTATTATAGCAGGAAAAAAAATAATGAATTAAAACGTAATAATAAGCAGAATAAAAATTAGAATATTTATCATAAATTATGATAAATATTCTAATAAAATTAGTAAAGTAAATTATGAATACTATTTTAATTATAGTATTTTTTAGTTTATAAAATTAACTAATTTATTATTTTTTAATTTATTTTAAAAATGTCTTAAAAAAAATTTATAAATAATATGTGTTAAAATAAGCTGGTGAAGGGACTTGAACCCCCGACCTACTGATTACAAATCAGTTGCTCTACCAATTGAGCTACACCAGCAA
>JAVCKV010563597.1:0-10700 GCA_032274145.1 Herpochondria borealis | reverse complement strand
ACATTAAAAACCCCAGCCCCGGCCCATTGCCCAGTCAGCATCAACTCCGCACCCAAGGAAGCAGGAACACCAGTGGTATAAGAAACACCTTGAGTCCCAGTCTCTTCAAAAGCAGCTTTATGGCTACAGTTGTTCCATATATAATACGTCTTCTCTTTTCCATCTTTAATTCCTTTTATGCGACAACCAATAGAAGTTTCCCCCACGTAATTATCACCCAAAGAACCCGGATCAGGAAGCACCGCTTTCAAAAACTTCAAAGGAACGATCTCAACACCTTCATACATAATAGGATCAATTCGAGACATTCCAATGTTTTCGATAACACGAAGATGCGTCAAGTACTCTTGCCCAAAAGTCATCCAAAAACGCGCACGTTTGATGGTCGGGAAGTTTTTAACCAAAGACTCCAACTCTTCATGATACAAAAGGTAAGAATCTCGCTTTCCAATATTTGGATAATCCAAGACCTTCTTAATCTCAAAAGGCTCCGTTTCTACCCATTCCCCATTTTCCCAGTAACGTCCTTTTTGAGTAATCTCTCTGATATTAATCTCCGGATTGAAATTAGTAGCGAATGCCTTACCATGATCTCCTCCATTACAATCTACAATATCCAGATAATGGATTTCATCAAAATGATGTTTCGCCGCACGAGCCGTAAAAATACTAGTCACCCCTGGATCAAAACCACAGCCCAACACAGCAAGTAAACCCGCCTCCTTAAATCGATCATGAAAAGCCCATTGCCAACTGTACTCAAACTTAGCCTCATCAATCGGCTCATAATTCGCAGTATCCAAATAATGAGTTCCCGTCTGTAAACAAGCTTCCATGATAGTCAAATCCTGATAAGGCAAAGCCACATGGATAATCATCTTTGGCTTATAGCTATTAATCAATGCCACCAATTCAGGAACATTATCCGCATCCACCCGAGCGGTAGTGAAAGCAGAATGTCCCGTATCCCGGATCACATCCTTAGCAATCGTTTCACATTTAGAAACTGTTCGACTGGCCAGCATGATTTCCGTAAACACCTTAGATGCTTGCGCACATTTATAAGCTACAACCCGTCCGACGCCTCCTGCGCCAATGATCATTACTTTTGACATTTCTTATTCTTTTATTTTATTTTAATAATCAGTTTTATAAAGCCTTAATCTGCCCTCATTCACTCTTTATTTTAGCCCTTTAGATGAAAATTCAATCTAATTTGCAAAAAAAGCGACAAAAATGCCCTACCCACACAACATTTCGCCATCCACCCCAGTTATACTATCAAATTCTTTAAACCTACAAAATCACAGTATATAGAAAGCAACAACTACATTTAAAATTTGTCATATTCTTTTTTCACATTTAAAATGTAGCCATTATGCTGTGCAATCCATTTCTTTCTCCAGGTAGAACTTCTTTTTCCAATACACACCTTTTACATACGACTAGGCCCAGGGCCACCAAAAAATCAGGGCCATGAACTTCAATTTGGCAGTACCTCTGTCGATCGATTCCCCATTAATATAAAAGGTGTGACAACCGTTTTTAAATCCCCTAAACTGAATAGAAAGGATGCCGATATATTAGCATCCGTCCCTGATAACCCAATCACTTAAATATCCTCCAAACCGATTTCATATAGGCTTCGCTTCTTCTACGGAACAAGTGAAGCCACAATCCCTAAACCGCTTTTAAAGGCCCTCTTACCGATGATCATTTACTTGGTCATCGGTATTTTTTTTTATAAGAGAGTTCGTTTACAGCTCCGCTGTAGAGACGAACTCCCCTCTGAGAGACGAACTCACTTAACTTCAAAATCAATCAAATCCCCAGCCTTAATTCCATAAGCATTCGTATACCCACCAGCCACTTCCACCACATACTTTGCAGGCCCCGTACTAGGAAAATTCTGCTCCGTCAAAGTCGGTGTATTCTCATGAATATTAATAATTTTCTTATCCGCTCCAACAAAAATAATGTCAAGCGAAACATAAGTATTCTTCATCCAAAAAGAACGAACTGCTTCATCCGGAAACAAGAAAATCATACCCGTATCATTAGGAATACTCTTTCTGTACATCATCCCCTGGTTTCGTTGAGGCTCATCATCAGCCACTTCTATTTTAATACGCTGAATTTCTGTTCCATCTGCCTTTTTAAAACTCAAACTCCCCTCCTCTTTAAACGTTGGAATTGCTGCAGGAGCAACAGGAACTGCTGCAGATGACGAAGAAGAGTTATTAGACCTTTTAGCTTTACCACCTCCTAAACTCCCTGATGGCAAACTGGTAAAAATAAAGGATACCATTGCAAGGCCGATGAAACCAATCATCAAGTACCTTTTAATGTCGATTTTCTTTTTCTTTTTTCTTCTTGGTTTTGCAGAAGCTGAACGTTCTGTGGGTACCGAAGCTTTAATCGTTTTTTCTCCTTTCTTTTTGTTATTTGACTTGGCCATATCTCTTGTTCTTATTTTAAATATTTTTAAATAGATCTATTGCTTTAATAATACTATATTACAACTTGATTATCATACACTTAAAGCAAATCAATGCGATTATAAATCAGATCATTATCAATGCGGATGCAATATAAATAAACGTTTTTAAATTTGCTGTTAAAAATGGTCTTCAAAAATTGCATTCCTATTACATTTCAAACGTTCAAATACACGTAAGGATATGTATCTTCGGGCCGAATTCAGAATTATGCTTGATACAATCAGAAGTATTATATCAACTAACAACAACCTTTCTTATGGAATACATTGGTGAACACCTCCTACCTGGAAAACTCGGTCATTTTGCCGTTATCTTTGGTTTTGTAGCCAGCCTGTTAGCTGTAGCAGCATTTACCTTTGCTACCAATCGTCGAGACACAGATGAATACCACGGCTTTCGCAAAATTGGACGTATCGCCTTTGTACTACACGGCCTTTCCGTTTTCACAATTATTGCCACCATCTTTTATATGATGCTCAACCAGTACTACGAGTATCAATACGTTTGGGCGCACGTTTCCGAAGACCTTCCTTTCAAATATATTTTCTCTGCCTTTTGGGAAGGACAAGAAGGTAGCTTCTTACTCTGGATGTTCTGGCATGTGATCCTTGGATTCGTTTTGATAAAAAAAGCGGGTAAATGGGAAACACCAGTGCTTGCCACCTTGGCTCTTGTACAAGTATTCATAGGATCTATGTTGCTTGGTATTCACCCAATTTTTTTAGAAACAGAATGGAAATTGGGAAGCTCCCCATTTCTATTGTTACGTGATGTAATGGTAGAAGCTCCTATTTTTGCACAGGCTGATTACCTTTCTCTTTTAGAAGGAACGGGTTTGAATCCGTTGTTGCAAAATTATTGGATGACCATTCATCCTCCTACTCTTTTCCTAGGTTTTGCTTCTACGGTTGTTCCGTATTGCTATGCCGTTGCAGGTTTGTGGACTGGGGAGCATAAAGCTTGGTTGAAACCAGTGCAACCTTGGGCACTTTTCTCAGCAGCTATTCTAGGCTTAGGAATCCTAATGGGTGGCGCCTGGGCTTATGAAGCACTGAGTTTTGGAGGCTACTGGGCATGGGATCCGGTAGAAAACATGTCACTCGTTCCTTGGATTATTTTGATCGCAGGGCTTCACGCAAATCTGATTGCAAATGCCACCGGTTACAGCATTAAGTCTACTTACCTTTTCTATCTGCTGACCTTCATTATGATTGTCTATTCTACATTCTTAACGCGAAGTGGAATTCTTGGAGAAACATCCGTCCACGCTTTCGTCGCAGAAATGGGAATTGAAGCACAATTAATCGCTTTTATATTCACCTTCTTATTCATTGGTTTGTTTTTGTTTTTCAAAAATATAAAATCCATTCCTGCACCTAAAAAAGAAGAATCCATAGCCTCTAGAGAGTTCTGGATGTTCATAGGAACGCTGGTCTTATTATTCTCCGGCGTTTTGATTACCATATCTACTTCATTACCTGTTTACAATAAAATCTACCAACTAGTTGTCGATCCATTATATGAAGGTGGCGTAATAAACGATCAGGTTGGTCACCACAATAAGTACCAACTTTGGATCGCTGTTTTCATTGGCTTGCTTTCTGGAGTCGCTCAGTTTTTGCGTTTCCGCGAATTCAGTTGGAAAAAGCATGCTCCGAAATGGTTGAAGCACATCGGGATTGCCTTAGGACTTTCCGCAGTTGTAACTTTCTTGTTATTACAAGGACTTGAGGCTAACGCTTGGCAATACCGCACACTCCTTTTCTGTGCCTTGTTCACTGTTTTCTGTAACTTAGATTATATTATATTCTTCATAAAACCTACTTTCAAAGATACCGGTGCTGCTTTCTCACATATCGGTTTTGGGATCATGGTGCTAGGGGTTTTATATTCTGGATTGAACAAAGAATTCATCTCTTCCAATCCATTTGCACAGAGAGGCCTCATCGAAGGGTTTACTGAAGAACAATACAAAAAGAACATTCTACTTATAAAGAATCAACCATTGCTCATGAGTGGCTATGAAGTTACTTATGAATCAGATACGCTTACGAATCTGACCCGAACATTTAAGGTTAATTACAAAAAGAAAGACAAGGAAACAAAGGAAGTTCTGGAAGAGTTCGACCTCTATCCAAATGTTTTGTATGACAAATCCTTCACAAAAATTGCGGCTTCTAATCCTTCAACGAAACGCTATGTTGAAAAGGACATTTTTACGCATATTGCTTCTTTGCCCATGGCGGAAACAGATATAAATATAGCTAGAGCTCAAGAAGACTCCTTAAAATACGACATCAATTCACTAGCGATTGGAGATACCTTAAGAGGCAACAAATACTTCGCTATCGTTACAGGTGTTAACAAAAGCCCTACTCACCCAGAATACAAAGCAGAAGCAGGAGACCGAGCAGTTGGACTTCAGATGACGTTTACCGACGAACTCAAAAATAAAACCTACGACATTCAACCAATCATAATATTAAGAGAAACACTTCTTTATGGTTTCGCTGAAGAAATAGAGGACCTGAATGTTAAGGTAAAATTAACCGATGAAACAGTGCGTGAAACTTTCGGACTAGAAGAAATCTTGTCTTTCGAACAGTTCAAACTAAAAAAAGATGAACAAATTTCTTTAAACGGTTATCAAGTTCGATTTACTGGCTTCAATACGACTGTGGAACATCCGGATTATGATGCAAAGCCAGGAGACATCGTTGTGGGTGCCCGACTGAAAATAACGGAGGTTGCTAATCCATCTAACAGTCAAATTGCAGAACCGATATATCTTATCCGTGGCAATAAACCATTTAACTTGCAATCCGAATTGGAAGAGCCTCCTTTTGTTTTTCAGTTCTCTGGAATCAATCCTGCAAAAGAAAGCATCGATCTGCGAATAGCTATTAAAGAAAAGCAAAATGCCGCAAAGGCCTACCCTTTCGCCATAGCGAATGAGGTTCCGCGTTCCGACTTCATCGTTTTAGAAGCCATTCTTTTCCCAGGTATTAATCTATTTTGGTTGGGTTCTTTAATGTTACTCGTTGGATTAGCAATTAGTATGGTTTATCGAATTAAGAACAAGATGACACCTGCCATAAACGGCTAATAACCAAGGGACTCAACCTAAATATGCAAAGCACAACGATTATCGGCGCGGGTAATTTAGCCCATCACCTTGGGAAGCAACTTGTCCAACAAGGTGTAGCCGTGCGTCAGGTCTTTAGTCGTAAGAAACGTAAAGCTCAGCAACTCGCGAAGTTGCTTTCGGCAAAACCGACCAATCAAATCAGTGAGATAGATGTTACAGCCGATCTCTACATTATTGCAGTAAGTGACAATGCTATTGCATCTGTAGCAGAACAATTAGCGCAAAGCATAAATGCCACAAAAAGTCTGGTTGTACATACATCTGGAGCGACTCCCTCTACTGTACTTCAAAAACACTTCAAACATTATGGAGTTTTCTATCCGCTACAAAGTTTTTCTATAGACAAGACTGTCGAATTTCAGAACATCCCCATTTGCGTAGATGCAAAATATGTGAAGGATCGAAAAGCCTTAACTAAACTTGGCGCATCAATTTCCAACAACGTATTTACAATTAACGATAAAGAAAGAGCAAGCCTGCACGTAGCTGCTGTTTTTGTAAATAACTTCACCAATCTGTTGTATCAAAGAGCCTCGGAAATTTTGGATAACAAAGATCTTCCTTTCGACTTACTTAGGCCTTTATTACTAGAAACAGCTCTCAAGGTCCAGGAGCATTCTCCAAAGGACATGCAAACAGGGCCAGCCATTCGAGGGGATCAGAAAACCATTGACAGGCATTTGTCTTACCTGAAGAAAGAACATCCTGAATATTATGACTTATATTCGCAGTTGACTAAGCAGTTACTCCCTAATAATGGCCGGTAAAGTACTTTCCTTAAGTCATTTAATTTTACCTAAATGAGGGCTTGGCCCAGGTTTATTTTTCGTTGTTACTTAAGACACTAAAATATATTTCTTCATTTTTATACCAACAAGCATGCAACTCAGAACCCTAGCCTACGCGCTCCTTCTTCTTCTAAGCACCGCAGCCTGTACTTCTCTGTACAAGTCAAAGCTCAAAGAATTCGAAAAAAATAAACAATATCGTTTTGCCTTTTACAATGTCGAAAACCTATTTGACACCTTGGATGATCCCTTGACAAGAGACGAAGAATTCACTCCAACTGGTAAAAAGAAGTGGTCTGAAGAAAGGTATCAAACAAAACTGGACCAAATAGCTCAGGTACTTGGTGATATGAATTATCCAGCCGTTGTTGGTTTTTGTGAAGTGGAGAATGCGAAGGTATTGCAGGACTTGATTCAAAGAACAAAGCTCAAAGACTACAACTATAATTACGTCCACTATGATTCACCAGATAAAAGAGGAATCGACAATGGATTGATTTATATAGATGGGCTTTTCAAAGTAACCAGTAGTGATGCTACTCGAATTGATTTCCCGAAGGAGGTCGTAGAAGATTATACCACCCGTGATATTTTACATGTAGAAGGAGTATTTCGACAAAAAGATACCATGCATTTTTTCGTTAATCACTGGCCTTCCCGAAGAGGCGGTCTGGAAGCCAGTCAACCCAAACGAGTTTATGTTGCTACACAGTTGCGTAAGCAAACCAATAAAATTCTTACAGATAATCCAAACGCTAAAATTGTAATTACAGGAGATTTCAATGACGAACCAGATAATGATAGTGTACTTTCTGCCTTAGATGCAAAACCAATCGGAGAAACTGTAGAAAATAATAAACTTTACAATTGCTCGAGCAAAGCAGATTCAGAAGGTCTAGGGAGCTATAGATATAAAGACAATTGGAATATGCTGGATCAGTTTATTGTATCTGGAAGTATGATCAATAAGAGTTCATCGATCACTTTGACCGATGCTCAGATTTTCCGTCCAGCTTATTTAGTATATGTAGATAAAAAATATGGCGATAAGCCAAGTCGCACCTATGGCGGCCCTAAATATTATGGCGGCTATAGTGACCACTTCCCAGTATTTGTAGATGTACTGGTTAAATAATAAAGAATTAAATCAAAAACAGCTAAGAAGCACCTTAAGAGGCAGGCAGTAAATCCTTGCCTTTTTCTATAATGGCCTTAATCGCCTTAACATCAGGAAGCATAACCTCTTGATTTTGAGTTGCCTCCTCTAACTGAATCGACGTTTTAGCTGTTGTCGTTTGGACATTTACAACCGTACTATTCAAATAGATATACGAAAAAAGACTAAAAAGCATCAAAGCGCCAAGGACTAGGTTTCGAAGGGTTTTGTTTTTCATAAGACTTTAGTTTTGAATTGTAGGTTGTAGAAAATAGGTGTATTTCTAAGAATTGTTCGTCTGAGCAGTGAAAATACGTTTTATCGTATGAAAAGTCACTTTTTTTCGGCGAACGATCTAATACTAAGGACGATTGAAGTCTTCACTAGTTGCATGCAAATGAAAAAAATGTAAAAAAAATTGGATTCAGGTGCAGTTTGAAGGACTATTTATAAAAAAAAGTGATATGTATCGGTACCTATTCACTTTTTAACTCTAAAATATCTAAGGTTTTGGTATTTTTGTCCATTCTTTAAATTGTTAATCAAAATCTTAATTCATGAGAATTTTTACATCCTTATTTCTTAGCTTATTTACTTTTTTGAGTCTTTCCGCTCAAGAAACACTCAAGGTAGATGCTCCCTCTGGTTTTGTGGGATACTTCGAAGTCAGCCTTGCTGCTTTCGGCCAAACCATTGTAGACAGTCTTTTCTGTGGTGACCTTATATTAACAGAACCTGCTGATGGCTGTACTGCCATTTCGACTGACCTTACTGATTTGGTTGCTGTAATTGACAGAGGAGATTGTGAATTCGGTTTAAAGGCTCTCAACGCCCAGAACCAAGGTGCAAAAGCTGTTGTACTTGTTAATAACGTTACGACTCCCTTTGGTGGAAACCTTGGAGGAGGAGCTAATGGAGCTAGTGTTACCATTCCTGTAATCATGGTAGAACTAGCAGATGGTAACATTATTAAAGATGCTATGGCTACAGAAACCGTTACAATCTGCATGGGTAGTAATGAATTGCCTTTTAATTTGAGGCTTCTTGCTCCAGATGTAACCGCTCCACTAACAGTCACTGTCCCTGCTTTCCATATCGCGGCGGAAAATTCTGCTGGTTTCGCTCCTATAGCACGAGTTAGAAATACAGGATTGAATGACATAACAAGAGTTACCGGTTCCGTAACTGTTGACTTTACTCCTTCCGGTAGCACTGCTTCTTCACAAGTCTATGAAAATAATCTACCTGGAACAGAAGGAGAAGTCTTAGTGGTTGGTGATACGACTCAACAAGAATTTCCATTTTTTGATTACTCTCAAAGCGAACCAGGGACTTATACCGTTACCTATTCTTTTGACCATGATAGTACAGAAATATTCGCAGGTGACAGTCAGTATTCTGCAAACATTGATGTTTCAGAGAATATTTATTGCAAAGGTTCTTGGAATTTTGAGACTGACCGCCCGGTTTTAGGTGGTACCATTCGAGGATTTGCTGGTTATACCGAAATGCTTTCCGGATACCAATTGCCGTCTAATGCTAGTGAGTATCAAATTGACAGTCTTAAGTGCTATGTAGGCATAAGTGGAGGTGGGCCTTTAGATGGTGTCCAACTTGACGCAAGAATATACAAATGGGATGATGCCGCTGGTAATGGAGATGACGTCGTCGACGTTGACGAACTTACTGTAGTAGCTAGTCAAGTTTATGAATTTCCTACCGGTACGCCTAATCAGTCATACATAACATTGCCAGTTAGAGATGTTATTTCTTTAGATCTCTTCTACCACCCAGCAAACGACGAAAGACTTTTAATTGGTGTTAGATATACAGGTGACGAAACCATCTTCTGGGGTTTTGACGATACTCATAACCTCCTTATAAGAAATGAACTAGAGGATACTCCACTTTTCGACTTACCAAACATGGTCTCTACTGCTGCTAACGTCGACAACGAGGAATTACCTGATGTAGTAGGTATTGGTTTTGTTGGTGCCGGAGAGCACCTGGCTTTAGGGATGTATTTAAGCGAATTTGAAATGATAGATGCCGTTACCGAGCTTTCTGATGATGAAGCAAAAATAAGTTTATTCCCTAATCCTGCTACTGACTTCATTAATGCTACTGTTACTTTAGATCAGTTGACCAATCGTATTGTTTACAGTATCACAGATATGCAAGGACGTGAGCTTTTCTCTATTGAAAAATCAAACATCAAGGAAGACGTCAGCGAATTCAACGTTGGACAATTACCTACTGGTGTTTACAACATAACAATTACAACTGATAAAGGAATCAAAACAGAACGTTTCAACGTTCAGCACTAATTCCTAAATCTCCTCTTTCGAGGAAATAAAAATGGCTCTGCATCTTTCGATGTAGGGCCATTTTTTTGTTTAAACACGTTATAAAAAAAAGAAATTAATGCTACATTGTGAATCCTAAGAAAAATCTATTAACCATTTCATTAATCAAAATCTTATAATATGAAAACATTTACATTTTTACTCTTATTAATGATTAGTTCCATTGGCTTATCAGCTCAAGCCTTTATTGTAACTGATAACTCAGGAACCGAACAAGCTTATGCATTTAATATTGCCAATTTTGGTCCTAACTTGCTAGACAGTATAATCTGTGGTGAGTTATCTTTAGTTGATCCTGCAAATGGATGTGATCCAATTACAACTGACTTAACTGATAAAATTGCAGTCATAGATCGTGGTGCTTGTAATTTCAGCCTAAAATGTGTGAACGCCCAAGATCAAGGAGCTGTAGCTGTCATTATCGTCAACAACCAAACCACCGCTACATTCGACATGGGCGCTGGTGACTTTGGAGATCAGGTCGAAATCCCATCGGTTTTTGTCACCCTTGCTAATGGAGATATTATCAAAGGCCAAATGTCAGATGGAACAATCTCTGCTTGCATGGGCAACATCATCCTCGCCAATGACCTTCGTGGAGGTTTAGCTGATGTAACAACACCACTTACGGTTACCGTTCCTGCTTGGAGTATTGAAGATGCGGGTTCCGCTGCCTTCACTCCTATTACGCGTATTCGCAACGCTGGAACAAATGACCTAACCAATGTGAACGCAGCCGTG